>CM070495.1:45713439-45720939 GCA_036324585.1 Champsocephalus esox
AATAAATCATCCGAAACATTTTCGTATAAATAAATGTCTGTTTCGCTGCTCGGCGTTTCCGAATGTTATACAGATTTATTTCCCACTGAGTGATTCACAGCTTGAATTTGGCGTGGTCACTAAATACCAGAGGAGGCGGAAGAAGTACTCAGATCCTTTACGCAGGTAAAAGTAGAAGTACCTCAGTCTAAAAAGACTCTACTTACAGAGTATCTTAAGCTAAATGTACATCAAGTTTCAAAAGTAAAACGTACAAGTTTACTTTATGAATATAATATTAGAGACCATTTCAATATTCTGCTTTTATCACTTGCAAATACATTTAGAAAAACACATTTATGCCGATATGATATAGACTGGGAGCGGGTTGGATTGCTTCATTTTGATGGTTTGTGGAGCACTTTGTCTGAGTGTCCGTATACAAAAAGGTATATATAAAGTTTGGTTGATTGATCAAACACCTGCAAAGCCTTGGAGAACATTTAAAACATCTTTTAGATTTCTATATTCTTGCGGAGATAGATTCTAAGTGCAAGAAAGAGAAGTGTGCAGGAATTATTCAATCCTCGATTTAAATAATGTTAAAATAGCACCATTTTATTCACTTTATGTAGCCTTGTCCCTCTTCCGGTTTAGCATTAGCAGCATTGTAAACAATGAGTTTAATCAGAGATCATTCTCAGCTACCTAGCGAACTTTAGCTACCTAGCGAATGTTAGCTACCTAGCGAACGATAGCTATCTATATATCTATCTATCTGTCTATCACTGTAAACAGCTTTTTTCTTTTTTTCTTCTACACGGTTAGTTAGCTTACCTTAGCTACCACTCTAACAAGCTAGCTAACGTTTGCTTTCTATCTACGTTCTTAGTTAGCTTACCTTATCTACCACTCTAACAAGCTAGCTAACGTTTGCTTTCTATCTACGCTGTTAGTTAGCTTACCTTAGCTACCACTCTAACAAGCTAGCTAACGTTTGCTTTCTATCTATGCTGTTAGTTAGCTTACCTTAGCTACCACTCTAACAAGCTAGCTAACGTTTGCTTTCTATCTACGCTGTTAGTTAGCTTACCTTAGCTACCACTCTAACAAGCTAGCTAACGTTTGCTTTCTATCTATGCTGTTAGTTAGCTTACCTTAGCTACCACTCTAACAAGCTAGCTAACGTTTGCTTTCTATCTACGCTGTTAGTTAGCTTACCTTAGCTACCACTCTAACAAGCTAGCTAACGTTTGCTTTCTATCTACGCTGTTAGTTAGCTTACCTTAGCTACCACTCTAACAAGCTAGCTAACGTTTGCTTTCTATCTATGCTGTTAGTTAGCTTACCTTAGCTACCACTCTAACAAGCTAGCTAACGTTTGCTTTCTATCTATGCTGTTAGTTAGCTTACCTTAGCTACCACTCTAACAAGCTAGCTAACGTTTGCTTTCTATCTACGCTGTTAGTTAGCTTACCTTAGCTACCACTCTAACAAGCTAGCTAACGTTTGCTTTCTATCTACGCTGTTAGTTAGCTTACCGTAGCTACCACTCTAACAAGCTAGCTAACGTTTGCTTTCTATCTATGCTGTTAGTTAGCTTACCTTAGCTACCACTCTAACAAGCTAGCTAACGTTTGCTTTCTATCTACGCTGTTAGTTAGCTTACCTTAGCTACCACTCTAACAAGCTAGCTAACGTTTGCTTTCTATCTACGCTGTTAGTTAGCTTACCTTATCTACCACTCTAACAAGCTAGCTAATGTTTGCTTTCTATCTACGTTCTTAGTTAGCTTACCTTAGCTACCACTCTAACAAGCTAGCTAATGTTTGCTTTCTATCTACGTTCTTAGTTAGCTTACCTTAGCTACCACTCTAACAAGCTAGCTAATGTTTGCTTTCTATCTACGTTCTTAGTTAGCTTACCTTAGCTACCACTCTAACAAGCTAGCTAACGTTTGCTTTCTATCTATGCTGTTAGTTAGCTTACCTTAGCTACCACTCGTGTTAACAAGCTAGCTAGCAGATATTGGCTATCCAGCTAGCCTCACAGCTCAAAACATTGCTGCAAATTCTCAAATATACCTTTTTAGATGAAGTAATAACATATTGGCAATCAAAATAGTTAGTTTCTCGACTATTATTACGTAATAAAAGTTCATTTTAAAGCTCAAAAACGGTTTATTCGGCAAGTAATGGTTGATACAGCTGGCGACACTATGCTAAGTAAAAGCAATTACGCTTTATTTGGAAGAACTAACACATAATAAAGCAGTGTGGACCAAGAGCAGACCAAACATACGGTAAATGAGAACACAAAAATAATGTACAGACAATAATATGAGTTAAGTATTTGTGCCAAACATTTGGATAATTTTGACAAAATATCCTAAAAACCAGGGCTGCCAACACTCACGCATTGAGCGTGAGTCACGCAATCAACCCATATCTCACGCACTCACGCCACATTTGCTTTTCCTCACGCTAAGTTTTCGTCCAAAATAAATGTATATAAATATAAAAATAAAGTGAAGGAACAGCAAACCGAGCGGTCTACGAAATGAGACGGTCTTCCGGCTTAGTTCAGGAAAGTGGGAACGATATTGGGAGGTTCAGATTTCACGGATCAATAACTCATGAACAAAGCACGTCTCCTAAGTGCCGTGGTAACGTTGACAACGAACTACAATCACATGTTGATCAAAAAAGCCAATACGCGCCGTCCTCCGAGCTGGACACATCACATCGGTCTCTATCCGCAGCCGGAGAAGAAACTAGTGCCCAGGGACCGTGTGCAAAGTGCAGCTCCCAAAAAAGAGAATACAATAATATTCAATCCCTATGACACAGCTTATTGCCACCAAACTCACCACACACACCAACAGTCTCCTGGTGGTCATACTCCAGCAAGGAGTGCTGAAGAATATGCTTTGAATCATTTTGGGGAATATTTATAACGTAAATCTTCAATAAATATGGAATCATCTTCAATAACTTTACTAGTATACAGTATATTTCTACCAAAGTCCCTATGTGCATTGTTGTTGTTAGCATCTGGTTAGCTAGCTGCGCTAACGGATATTAGAAGCCGTTTCTAAAACAAGGAGAGGGAGAGCTCTGTCCTGCCAGACTGAGAGAGATCTACAGCTCAGTGAGGTAAGGGACTCTGTCTAGATCAGTGGTGTCAAACTCAATTTAATTGCGGGCCACATTAGCATTATGGTTGCACTCAAAGGGCCGGTTGTAACTTTAAGACTATATAAAAATACATATATAATATATAGAGAATAATGTATTATATTACATTATTACCTTTGCTTTGGATTATTATCGGATAGGATATTAACTTAGTAATTAACTACGTCTGAAAGCAGAAGTCTAGGACAAATAATTGCAAGTCTCTTCAGTTTGCATGTCACAAAATGAGATGCATTGTGGGACATGTAGTTTATGAACAAAGAGTTTCTGTAAAGCAGCATGTAACCGTATAATAAACATATTTTATTCTTTCGTAGCTCTTGCGGGCCACATAAAATGAGGTTGCGGGCCGGATTTGGCCCCCGGGCCTTGAGTTTGACTCCCCTGATTTAGATTGTTCACTTTTGTCTAGTTACCTCAGTGGGCCTCAAACGCTTTGGACACCATTTATGAGAATAAATGGAAAACAGTTATGAAAATCTATGACGGTAAAACAAGGATACAGTTTAAAGGGGAGTGATTTGTAAAATATCCATAGAGAAAAGAAAATCTGTTGACAGTGCTGTTTCATCTGGGTGTTGAGAGAGGTATCAATACATTTGGAACACTGTACACAGGAACGTTTTTTATTTTCGGTTCACCAAAAGAATAAATCTCACTCCAAGCTGAACTCAAATGTTGGCAGCCCTGTAAAAACGGATGAATATATTGTTGTGTGCATCCCTGATACGACTGCGAACCTGTCTTTGTTCCACAGTCTGTAAGGAAACCTGCAGAAAATCATTGAATTTGTTCTCCGTTCAATTTATTCCCGTAGTTCTTTTCCCCGTTCATAAGTAACGGCCGGGTATCAGATGCCACGATCTGTTTCCTCTTACCCATGAAATGTTGCGTTTCCTTAACTCGGTCGTTTCCTGTCTGTGCTTCAGGTTTCATTCTGACTACTGACCCTCTACATGTGGACGGTAATATGATGAAGCAGAAGTGTTTAATTTGTCCAGATGTGCCAACGTTTGAGTAAACTGCTAGAAATGTGAGCAATATATAATACTTTCACAAGATATCAAATCCCTGATGTTTTTCATAATTCTCCGTTTTTTCAGAAATCTCACTTATTATAAAACGTTTTTAATTCAGCAGGCGTTAACGGGATAATTAGGAAACAAAAAAGGTATTTCCTTAAAGTTAACACAACAAATCTGAATCCTGATTCAGTTCAAAGAAAAGTGGATTATAGCATGATTATTAAAGTGTTATTAAAACCCTAACAAGAGCACATCGAGGATCAGATGTTATCTCCGCTCTGTCAGCAATACTTAACGTGTGAATCTATACCTCTACTGCCTGAATCTGCTTCATGAAATCTTCATTTTGACATCTTCATTTTTTATTAACACGGGTCCCTAATCATCTTCTTTTTATTCCCAAATTCAGACTTATTTTCCAAAATCTGACTTTTTTCATAATTCAAACTTTTTTCCAAATGCCGATTGTTTTTAAAAAGTCAAAGTTTTTCAAATTTGTTTTCATATTTTCTCCCAAAATGTCTGACTTCTTTCACAATTCTAACTGTTTTTCTAATTTTTGATTATTTTTCCTCCAAACTCTCTCTCTTTCAAATTCCCCACTTTTTTTCTATAAAATATCACTTTTTTTAAATTCCCGAATTTTTTCTCAATTCTAACGGCCCGTCCACACTACAGCGTCGAAAGCTCCAATCTGCCCGTTCACTGTCAATGGGGTGACGTCACGTAGCCGCGCTTTTTCGCCGAACTGAATTGTGGGTAGCAGAGCGGTCCGTCTCCGGCGTCAGAAGTTGAACAATGTTCAACTTCTGACGCCGGAGACGCCGGAGTAGCCAGCGCCAGCCAATCAAATCCCGTTTCCCAAAATCTGACAGCTGAAGCCGTAGCCAATCAAACCGCGTCTAAGCTGGGAGAGATATCCCGCCGTTCATTTCTATATTTCAAAAAAAGTCGGAGGAGAAACTAACTATCGCCGTAGCAACACCCGGTTGTGTATGACCAGACCCTCTTCACCTACCGGGACACAAACCGGAGGAACCAGCATGGAGGGAGGGTGGCAGAGGCAGTGGGGGAACTGGTAGGGTTTCGCCTGTTTGGGGAGTTTATATATATCTATATATATTGCTCCCATAAAATCCCCGGGGGGTTTTGCTTTGTATGTCGGGGGCGGGAGATTCATGTGATTGGTTGTTGGTCGTGTTGCTTGAATAAAATCCCCAAGCTCCAGACACTACAGCTCCAAGCTCTCTCTGGAGCTGTAGTGTGGACGCTCCGTCACTGAAAGTGTTTGACTGTTTTTCTAATTTTCGACTATTTATTTTCCAAAATCTCACTTTTTCAAATTCCTGAAATTTTTCAAAATTATCAATCTCACTTTTTTCAATTTCAGGTTTTCCTTTATCTTCAGTTTTCCCTTATCTTCAGGTTTCCCTTTATCTTCAGGTTTCCCTTTATCTTCAGGTTTCCCTTTATCTTCAGGGTTTCCTTTATCTTCAGGTTTCCCTTTATCTTCAGGTTTCCCTTATCTTCAGGTTTCCCTTTATCTTCAGGTTTCCCTTTATCTTCAGGTTTCCCTTATCTTCAGGTTTCCTTTATCTTCAGGTTTCCCTTTATCTTCAGGTTTCCCTTTATCTTCAGGTTTTCCCTTATCTTCAGGTTTCCCTTTATCTTCAGGTTTCCCTTATCTTCAGGTTTCCCTTTATCTTCAGGTTTCCCTTATCTTCAGGTTTCCCTTTATCTTCAGGTTTCCCTTATCTTCAGGTTTTCCCTTTATCTTCAGGTTTCCCTTTATCTTCAGGTTTCCCTTATCTTCAGGTTTCCCTTTATCTTCAGGTTTTCCCTTATCTTCAGGTTTCCCTTTATCTTCAGGTTTCCCTTATCTTCAGGTTTCCCTTTATCTTCAGGTTTCCCTTTATCTTCAGGTTTCCCTTTATCTTCAGGTTTCCCTTTATCTTCAGGTTTCCCTTATCTTCAGGTTTCCCTTTATCTTCAGGTTTCCCTTTATCTTCAGGTTTCCCTTTATCTTCAGGTTTCCCTTATCTTCAGGTTTCCCTTTATCTTCAGGTTTCCCTTTATCTTCAGGTTTCCCTTTATCTTCAGGTTTCCCTTTATCTTCAGGTTTCCCTTATCTTCAGGTTTCCCTTTATCTTCAGGTTTTCCCTTTATCTTCAGGTTTCCCTTATCTTCAGGTTTTCCCTTATCTTCAGGTTTCCCTTTATCTTCAGGTTTCCCTTTATCTTCAGGTTTTCCCTTTATCTTCAGGTTTCCCTTTATCTTCAGGTTTCCCTTTATCTTCAGGTTTTCCCTTTATCTTCAGGTTTCCCTTATCTTCAGGTTTTCCCTTTATCTTCAGGTTTCCCTTTATCTTCAGGTTTTCCCTTTATCTTCAGGTTTCCCTTTATCTTCAGGTTTCCCTTTATCTTCAGGTTTCCCTTTATCTTCAGGTTTCCCTTATCTTCAGGTTTCCCTTTATCTTCAGGTTTTCCCTTTATCTTCAGGTTTCCCTTTATCTTCAGGTTTCCCTTTATCTTCAGGTTTCCCTTTATCTTCAGGTTTCCCTTTATCTTCAGGTTTCCCTTATCTTCAGGTTTCCCTTTATCTTCAGGTTTTCCCTTTATCTTCAGGTTTCCCTTTATCTTCAGGTTTCCCTTATCTTCAGGTTTTCCCTTTATCTTCAGGTTTCCCTTTATCTTCAGGTTTCCCTTTATCTTCAGGTTTCCCTTTATCTTCAGGTTTCCCTTTATCTTCAGGTTTCCCTTTATCTTCAGGTTTCCCTTTATCTTCAGGTTTCCCTTTATCTTCAGGTTTCCCTTTATCTTCAGGTTTCCCTTTATCTTCAGGTTTCCCTTTATCTTCAGGTTTCCCTTTATCTTCAGGTTTCCCTTTATCTTCAGGTTTCCCTTTATCTTCAGGTTTCCCTTTATCTTCAGGTTTCCCTTTATCTTCAGGTTTCCCTTTATCTTCAGGTTTCCCTTTATCTTCAGGTTTCCCTTTATCTTCAGGTTTCCCTTTATCTTCAGGTTTCCCTTTATCTTCAGGTTTCCCTTATCTTCAGGTTTCCCTTTATCTTCAGGTTTCCCTTTATCTTCAGGTTTCCCTTTATCTTCAGGTTTCCCTTTATCTTCAGGTTTCCCTTTATCTTCAGGTTTCCCTTTATCTTCAGGTTTCCTTTATCTTCAGGTTTCCCTTTATCTTCAGGTTTCCCTTTATCTTCAGGTTTCCCTTTATCTTCAGGTTTCCTTTATCTTCAGGTTTCCCTTTATCTTCAGGTTTTCCCTTTATCTTCAGGTTTCCCTTTA
>CM070495.1:45728439-45755593 GCA_036324585.1 Champsocephalus esox
GACACATGTTGATGTAGAAGAGACATGAAGAAGAGGGGACACATGTTGATGTAGAAGAGACATGAAGAAGAGGGGACACATGTTGATGTAGAAGAGACATGGAGAAGAGGGGACACATGTTGATGTAGAAGAGACATGGAGAAGAGGGGACACATGTTGATGTAGAAGAGACATGAAGAAGAGGGGACACATGTTGATGTAGAAGAGACATGAAGAAGAGGGGACACATGTTGATGTAGAAGAGACATGAAGAAGAGGGGACACATGTTGATGTAGAAGAGACATGAAGAAGAGGGGACACATGTTGATGTAGAAGAGACATGAAGAAGAGGGGACACATGTTGATGAAGAAGAGGGGACACATGTTGATGTAGAAGAGACATGAAGAAGAGGGGACACATGTTGATGTAGAAGAGACATGAAGAAGAGGGGACACATGTTGATGTAGAAGAGACATGAAGAAGAGGGGACACATGTTGATGTAGAAGAGACATGAAGAAGAGGGGACACATGTTGATGTAGAAGAGACATGAAGAAGAGGGGACACATGTTGATGTAGAAGAGACATGAAGAAGAGGGGACACATGTTGATGAAGAAGAGGGGACACATGTGATGTAGAAGAGACATGGAGAAGAGGGGACACATGTTGATGTAGAAGAGACATGAAGAAGAGGGGACACATGTTGATGTAGAAGAGACATGAAGAAGAGGGGACACATGTTGATGTAGAAGAGACATGGAGAAGAGGGGACACATGTTGATGTAGAAGAGACATGAAGAAGAGGGGACACATGTTGATGTAGAAGAGACATGAAGAAGAGGGGACACATGTTGATGTAGAAGAGACATGAAGAAGAGGGGACACATGTTGATGTAGAAGAGACATGAAGAAGAGGGGACACATGTTGATGTAGAAGAGACATGAAGAAGAGGGGACACATGTTGATGTAGAAGAGACATGAAGAAGAGGGGACACATGTTGATGTAGAAGAGACATGGAGAAGAGGGGACACATGTTGATGTAGAAGAGACATGAAGAAGAGGGGACACATGTTGATGTAGAAGAGACATGAAGAAGAGGGGACACATGTTGATGTAGAAGAGACATGAAGAAGAGGGGACACATGTTGATGTAGAAGAGACATGAAGAAGAGGGGACACATGTTGATGTAGAAGAGACATGAAGAAGAGGGGACACATGTTGATGAGAGAAGAAGAGGGGACACATGTTGATGTAGAAGAGACATGAAGAAGAGGGGACACATGTTGATGTAGAAGAGACATGAAGAAGAGGGGACACATGTTGATGTAGAAGAGACATGAAGAAGAGGGGACACATGTTGATGTAGAAGAGACATGGAGAAGAGGGGACACATGTTGATGTAGAAGAGACATGAAGAAGAGGGGACACATGTTGATGTAGAAGAGACATGGAGAAGAGGGGACACATGTTGATGTAGAAGAGACATGAGAAGAGGGGACACATGTTGATGTAGAAGAGACATGAAGAAGAGGGGACACATGTTGATGTAGAAGAGACATGAAGAAGAGGGGACACGTGTTGATGTAGAAGAGACATGAGGAAGAGGGGACACATGTTGATGTAGAAGAGACATGAAGAAGAGGGGACACATGTTGATGTAGAAGAGACATGGAGAAGAGGGGACACATGTTGATGTAGAAGAGACATGAAGAAGAGGGGACACATGTTGATGTAGAAGAGACATGAAGAAGAGGGGACACGTGTTGATGAAGAGGAGACAGGAAGAAGAGGGGACACATGTTGATGTAGAAGAGACATGAAGAAGAGGGGACACATGTTGATGTAGAAGAGACATGGAGAAGAGGGGACACATGTTGATGAAGAAGAGACATGGAGAAGAGGGGACACATGTTGATGTAGAAGAGACATGGAGAAGAGGGGACACATGTTGACGTAGAAGAGACATGAAGAAGAGGGGACACATGTTGACGTAGAAGAGACATGAAGAAGAGGGGACACATGTTGATGAAGAAGAGACATGAAGAAGAGGGGACACATGTTGACGTAGAAGAGACATGGAGAAGAGGGGACACATGTTGACGTAGAAGAGACATGAAGAAGAGGGGACACATGTTGATGTAGAAGAGACATGGAGAAGAGGGGACACATGTTGATGTAGAAGAGACATGAAGAAGAGGGGACACATGTTGATGTAGAAGAGACATGGAGAAGAGGGGACACATGTTGATGTAGAAGAGACATGAAGAAGAGGGGACACATGTTGATGTAGAAGAGACATGGAGAAGAGGGGACACATGTTGATGTAGAAGAGACATGGAGAAGAGGGGACACATGTTGATGTAGAAGAGACATGGAGAAGAGGGGACACATGTTGATGTAGAAGAGACATGGAGAAGAGGGGAGTAACGGAAAGTAATCAGGCTACTTGTGCTACTCGAGATTAGATTTTTTTTTACAGATAACTCGAAATGAAAAATGCAAGAACACACATATTATGCAAATAAAACACACACACGCCCACATGCATGCTGGGAAAGACACACACAGCTGTGAACGTAGGTGTCATGCGGCCTGCCAGATAAAACGGCTCTGTTGTTCTTCGAGCAGCTTTTGGCGCGGCCGCACGATGAAATTCCTCCCGAACATCTGTCAAGGAAAACCACGACCACATTTACCAAAACGTGAAACCCCGGTCCGCCCCGCCAAGCCGGGTCTGACAGCAATGCAGACCCGGAGAGGCGTTTTGGAAGGAGATGTGGTAAACATCAATTAAAACATGGCGGGCGGAGAGAAAGATCTAAAGACTGTCGAGAAGTCGGGCGTGTTCGACGGGATTATCGTCATCACCCATTGGCTAATCTGATGAATGAGAAGCACTCACACAAAGCCTCCGTTACAACTATGTGCAAGAGTAAGAATGTGAACTGTGTAATCTTCTTCTGCTGTTCCCTTTAGTGTTCACTTCCTGTCTGTCTTCTTCTGCTGTCCCCTTTGGTGCCCGGAGCCTGTTTCAGGTCTCAGGCTCCAACATGACATTCCCAGAACAAATGACCATATCTTCTAAACGGGTTACATTAATAATCTTTTTCTCAAAGCAAGGTTACACCTGTGAGTTGGATGTCGAAGAGTCAGAATCAAAATAACATTTTATTTTAAAGAATATTCAGATTGAACACAGTAAAAAACTGTAAATCATAGTGTCCGTCCAAAAAAAATAAAATACTTATAGTGAAAACTAGCCTTGGATGATGGGATGGTGGACTAACAGCTTTAGAAATCCAAACTACAATATATATAATAAGTGCCCTGAATCAAGATTGATGCAAAACAAGTGATACTTTACCTTTTTAGAGAGGTTTAAGAAGAAAAACAACTTCTGGGGCCATTTGGGCGGATTTTCCATATCTCGATTTTGACGATTGACACCTCTCTTTAACCGTTAGAGCCAATCGAATCGACACGTTACCATTGAGGAATGAGAGGGATGCGCACGCAGCTTGCCCAAACCAAAAGCTACGTTACGCATCGCTGCGAGGGGGACCCAAGTTCCCATCAGCAGAAACATGTGGGTTTGCTGTCCTGGCTCCAAGATGGTGGAATGAGCTCCCCACTGACATCAGGACAGCAGAAAGCTCACACACCTTCCAGACTGAAAACTCATCTCTCTCGACTCCACCTCGAGGATAGAACTACTAACAAAGCACTTATATACTAACAAAGCACTTATATACTAACAAAGCACTTATATACTAACAAAGCACTATATCTAACAAAGCACTTATACTAATAAAGCTTTATACTAACAGCACTTATATACTAACAAAGCACTACTAACAAAGCACTTATATACTAACAAAGCACTACTAACAAAGCACTTATATACTAACAAAGCACGTATATACTAATAAAGCACTTATATACTAACAAAGCACTTATATACTAACAAAGCACTACTAACAAAGCACTTATACTAACAAAGCACTAACAAAGCACTTATATACTAACAAAGCACTTATATACTAACAAAGCTCTTATCTACTAACAAAGCTCTTATATACTAACACAGCTCTTATATACTAACAAAGCACTACTAACAAAGCACTTATATACTAACAAAGCACTTATATACTAATAAA
This sequence comes from Champsocephalus esox, assembly GCA_036324585.1. NCBI lineage: Eukaryota > Metazoa > Chordata > Actinopteri > Perciformes > Channichthyidae > Champsocephalus > Champsocephalus esox. Next base: position 45,732,581 of record CM070495.1, read on the forward strand.
GCACTTATATACTAACAAAGCACTTATATACTAACAAAGCACTACTAACAAAGCACTTATATACTAACAAAGCACTTATATACTAATAAAGCACTTATATCCTAACAAAGCACTTATATACTAACAAAGCACTACTAACAAAGCACTTATATACTAACAAAGCACTTATATACTAACAAAGCACTACTAACAAAGCACTTATATACTAATAAAGCACTTATATACTAACAAAGCACTTATATACTAACAAAGCACTTATATACTAACAAAGCACTACTAACAAAGCACTTATATACTAACAAAGCACTTATATACTAATAAAGCACTTATATACTAACAAAGCACTTATATACTAACAAAGCACTACTAACAAAGCACTTATATACTAACAAAGCACTTATATACTAACAAAGCTCTTATATACTAACAAAGCACTTATATACTAACAAAGCTCTTATATACTAACAAAGCTCTTATATACTAACAAAGCTCTTATATACTAACAAAGCACTACTAACAAAGCACTTATATACTAACAAAGCACTTATATACTAACAAAGCACTTATATACTAATAAAGCACTTATATCCTAACAAAGCACTTATATACTAACAAAGCACTACTAACAAAGCACTTATATACTAACAAAGCACTTATATACTAATAAAGCACTTATATACTAACAAAGCACTTATATACTAACAAAGCACTACTAACAAAGCACTTATATACTAATAAAGCACTTATATACTAACAAAGCACTTATATACTAACAAATCAATCAATCAATCAATGTTTATTTATATAGCCCAATATCACAAATGTTACATTTGTCTCAGTGGTCTTCACAGTGTGTACAGAATATCAGTATGACAATACGACACCCTCTGTCCTTAGACCCTCACATCGTACAAGGAAAAACTTCCAAAGAAAACCCAGTTTAAAGGGAAAAATGGGAGAAACCTCAGGGAGAGCAACAGAGGAGGGATCCCTCTCCCAGGACGGACAGACGTGCAATAGATGCCGTGTGTAAATTGAAAAGATAATACAAAGCACTTATATACTAACAAAGCATTTATATACTAACAAAGCACTACTAACAAAGCACTTATATACTAACAAAGCACTTATATACTAATAAAGCACTTATATACTAACAAAGCACTTATATACTAACAAAGCACTACTAACAAAGCACTTATATACTAACAAAGCACTTATATACTAACAAAGCTCTTATATACTAACAAAGCACTTATATACAAACAAAGCTCTTATATACTAACAAAGCTCTTATATACTAACAAAGCTCTTATATACTAACAAAGCACTACTAACAAAGCACTTATATACTAACAAAGCACTTATATACTAACAAAGCACTTATATACTAACAAAGCTCTTATATACGAACAAAGCTCTTATATACTAACAAAGCACTTATATACTAACAAAGCACTTATATACTAACAAAGCACTACTAGCAAAGCACTTATATACTAACAAAGCACTTATATACTAATAAAGCACTTATATACTAACAAAGCACTTATATACTAACAAAGCACTACTAACAAAGCACTTATATACTAACAAAGCACTTATATACTAACAAAGCTCTTATATACTAACAAAGCACTTATATACTAACAAAGCTCTTATATACTAACAAAGCTCTTATATACTAACAAAGCACTACTAACAAAGCACTTATATACTAACAAAGCTCTTATATACGAACAAAGCTCTTATATACTAACAAAGCACTTATATACTAACAAAGGACTGGCTCCTCTAAAGCCTTCTGAGCAGCACTTGAAATGTTTGGCTCTATGAAACCTGATGTACTTTATGATTCTGTTTTCTTCAAGTTTGTATTTTGTTGGTCGAACGCACTAATTGTCGCATTGGATAAAAGCGTCAGCTAAATGTGATGTGATGTGATGTTACGCTCTGAAAACTGAAAACTAGATTATAGCCATAAATATGAAGATGGATTGTCAGTAATCATTTCAAAGGACGCAGAGACATTGGATCGACCTTCAGCAGCGTTTTAATGCCATTGAACACAACCTTTGATCAGAAAACAGCAAAGGGAAGACATACTTGCGGTTCTGGCTCCGTGAAGCTACGTGGTGTGTTGTCTGGGTTTCACCTCTAGGATCTGTGGCATCTCAGCTTTAATCTGATATCTTGTTTGTGCAGATCCGATAAGTAATAAAGTATTTCTACCGTGATTTCTGTGCTAAGTGCGTTAGCATGTTTTCGCTAAGGGCTAATTCAGAGGCTTGCCATTACCCTTGTGTTTTGTTTAGCTACAAATGGTTCATATCGTCAGTTAGCTGAGTTTCTTCCCGTTTAGTGGGTACGACACAGTAATAGGTTGTTAAATGTTAAGAAGCCCTGAGACACAGTTTCGTGTCTAGCAATATTTAACAATGCATTCATTATTAAATGTATGAGTTTTCAGTTAACCTCCACCAGAATTTAATTTACCGAAGAACATCTCCCCCCCACCTCCCACAGTCTAACTGCTTACAACACTTGTGGAAATCTGTTTTCACTATCAGAGTTGTAACTGCAGATCAACAACAAACACACACACACACACACACACACACACACGTTTGTATTTACCAAGATACGACACCATTTTATCTGAAATCTACGTTCCTTGTTTCCTCTGGTGAGAAAGATGATGATTCCTCCAGTTGTTCCGAGCTAACTGGTAAAAATCATCTAATTACAAAAAAAGAAAGTGATTATCTAAATGCAGCGCTCCATACAATTGTAGGAAGTGTGTGTGTGTGTGTGTGTGTGTGTGTGTGTGTGTGTGTGTGTTTGATGATGGAGATGTGAAAAACTAACCATGGAGTCTGGAGTTCTCACAAGCCCCGCGGCTGTGTACGGTCCTCTCATGGGATGTAAACACACACACACACACACAAATGCTTCCCGAAACATCATTGTTAAATCGTGTAATAGCGGCGACCATTAAAGTTATGTTCGATGAAGTTAAGCCCTGTTAAACAAGCCTCGGCGGTGGGCATATGTTTCTGATTACTTGTGAGCGGGGAAACACAATAGCGCTCTTCAACCGGGCTCTTGATCCTGTTCCCTCCGATTCGGTCTGACACTTTGCCACAATCCCCGGCCACAAACAGCGACAAGGAAACCCGAGACCCGTAAACAATCCATGTTTCTGCTTTACTACAGATTTCTGGGTTTGAGAAGGCGGACCGCAGAGTTCACTACGGAGTAATCCGATTATAGGCTCCGCGGGCCAAAGGCCGGACGGCACCGGTCCAATGGAACTGCATTATTGAATAACATAGAGTCCGTTTCCATAATGCCCATTCAGACACAGAAAGTACGTCAGGTTCATGTTTCATTGCCTTCAACACCATTCGTCCGGAAATCTGTGATTGTCTTTGATCGACGTAAAAATTTTTTAAATTCGTTGATTCAGCTGTTGCTCCACAAGTCCGGAGATTTCTCAAGAAACTATTGTTGAACATTTTGGTAACTTTTCCTCTTTTAGAATCCCTCACAATCCCAGAGCGTCTCCTTGCGTTTTCATAACAACAAATATTACATTTCATTTTGCTGAAGCTTTTATTCAAAGCGACTTGAAAACATGCGCATTCAATCATGAAAAGACAATCTCAAGAGCAAGAATCCTGGAGGTATATGTCCAGTCTATAAAACCAACCAGATTAAGTGCTACTTTATTAGCTTCAATTAAAGAGATGCCAGATTATTATTATTATTATTATTATTATTATTATTATTATGATTATTATTATGATTATTATTATTATTATTATTATTATTATTATTATTATTATTATTATTATTATTATTATTATTATTATTATTAATATTATTATTATTATATTACGGGACGGGTGGCGCAGTGGTCTGTGCATCTGGGGGGTGCTGGGGAACTCCAGTTCGAAACCCGCTCCACTGCGTCAGGCCGTTGTGATGATGATGAGTTCCATTTATAAAGCACTTCATATTTGAATTCAAATCCCGAAGTGCTACAAGTAGTGAGCACGAACAGTATGAATACACATTACACAACACGGTAGAATTAATTAAAAAAAGGCAATACAAATAAATAAAAAATAAATAAAAGGGTGATAAAAAGGGCTAGGCTCTTTTGAAGAGATGGGTTTTGAGGCCTTTTTTAAAAGCCTCCACGGTCTGTGGTGTCTCATTTGGTCGGGGAGAGCGTTCCACAGGCTGGGAGCAGCCGAGCAGAGGGCCCGGTCTCCCGTAGTACGGAGCTTAGTCCTGGGGGGTTTGAGGAAATTGGAGTTGCTGGAACGGGTGGTCCGCAAGGAGGTATGGGGGGTGAGGAGTTCCTTGAGGTAGGGAGGGGCAGTTCCATGGACGCACTGGTGGGTGAGGACGGAGACCTTGAATTGTTGAGTTGTGTCCTTGGGCGAGACACTTCACCTGAACCTGCTCCTGTGGGTAACGTCCACAGTGGTGACCATTGCATGTCGTTAGCCTAATAGCATAATTGCCCAAGTCATTTTTTGGCCAAATTGTGATATCTGCCTAACTTTTCTCTCCTACCACTGCTGCCTCACCCTGCCTTATTGCCTATGTCCTCAGCCATCAGAACGCATTTTAGAGTCCAAAATCACTATCTGCCTAAGTCATCTCTTTGACTTCGGCATTTTTGACGCTACATACAAAGATGGCGGACCGCATGAGACAGAGGGCTCTGTTGACCACAAGTGAAGCATTAGCTCTTCTTTTTGATTCATCTGGTGAGCTAGTTCATATTTCTTCAACTTTCTAGACACTAAATGTACTTTCAGTCAATCAAAGGGATTAGGAACTGTGTGTTTACATGTTTAATCACATTTCTGCGACAAGGTATGATGAAGTAGCAACACTCAGCAACTTTATTTTCTTCTGCTTCAGGGTCAGGAAATGAACTTGATACCAATTTAGAGAAGGACTCAGAGAAGGATTTAGATGACAGTAGATGTGAGAAAGAAGGAAATGACATCGACACCGGGCAACGGATTGAAGAAGAAACAGCCGATGAAGCCTGCAGAGCTGATTCTGATCCTGATTCATGGTCAGAAAGTGAACACGATGACTCTGTCTTGGATGAGGACTATAGGCCTAAGAAAGATGATAGTGATGCAGACACGGCTCAACATAGTGAAGAAGAGGCTGCACTTGAAGCTCTCGCTGTTAAACGTCATAAGCGTCCAAGGTCACATATGTGGAAGCGACAGGTGATAAAAGAGAAGCGCCTTAAGGGGGAGAATTACAAGAACGCAACGGGACAGGAGAGGCAGCCGAAGACCATGGGCCCACCCTGCACATCACAGCACTGCTTAAGGTCGGAGAAACGAAGTTGTGAACTGCTGAGTGAAGAAGAGAGAACGGATATCTTCAACAATTTCTGGTCCATGCCCTCCTGGGAGACACGCAAGCTGTATATCCAGACTTTAGTGGAAAATGTGCCTATAAAGCAGAAGAAAGGTGGTGTTGCATCAAGGAGAAAAACGTCCCGATCAAACCACCTGCAACTGGCAGATAGATGTAAACTACCTGTGTGTAAGATTATTTTCTGTTCAACCCTTGGCATTGGATCATGGTTAACTGTGGACATGAAAACAAAAACTGATCCGCCCAAACCCAAGATCAATAAGACTGGTCCACATATGCCCATATCAGATGCTGACCAGACCTTCCTGAAAGAATGGCTATCTGGGCTGCCTACTGTTCCATCCCATTACTGCCGTCAGGTTCCCTCTTATCAGGATAAGAAGTTTGTGGAGCCGGGAACAGTTCTAAGTGACCTTCACAAGGAATACCAGAAAGCTGCTGGTAAAAGTGGAGCACGTGTTGTGAGTGAGACATATTTCCGAAAAGTGTTCAGTGAGCAGAAATACTCTGGGTTCGTACCAAAAAAAGACCAGTGTGATGAATGTACCGGCGCCAAGGTGGGAAATATAGATCAGGATACCCTTACTACTCACATGAAATTAAAGGCTCAAGCTCAGGCTGAAAAAGCTAAGGATAAACAGGAATCCAGTGACAAGGTTTCAGTGTGGACAATGGACCTTCAGAGCGTTCTTCTGTGTCCCAAGACAAAAGCTAGCAAGATGTATTACAAAACTAAATGACAGATGCACAACTTTACTTGCTTCAACCTGGGTAACAAAGATGGGTTTTGTTACGCCTGGGAGGAGCATGAGGGCTCCCTCAGCAGCGAGGTGTTTGCCCATCTGCAGTACAAGCACTTTGAGTCAGTCCTAGATGCCAACCGAAACATCGAAAAGGTCATAATCTGGAGTGATGGCTGCGGCTATCAAAATCGATGTTGTACCATCACAAATGCGTACCTAGATCTGGCCATGAAGCATGGTGTCACCATAGAACAAAAGTTTCTGGTTGCAGGGCACACACAAATGGAGTGTGACTCCATGCATAGCCTCATTGAACGGCGTACCATCAAAGATATTCACACTCCACGTGATTACATTGTCATCTTTGAGACTGCACGTTTGCACCCATCCCCATACAAGGTGACCCAGCTATACCACAGTGACTTCATGAAGTTATCTTGGGCCGATGTCACCAAAATTCGACCAGGCAGAAAAGTTGGCGACCCCACAGTCCATGACCTTCGGGCTCTCCAGTACTTGGCAGATGGTCGAATCCGGCACAAGTTGGATTTTGAGTCTGACTGGGAGGACCTACCTCAGCGACTCAGCATCCCTGAAGAACCGGTCCACTGGGTCCCACTCTTTCCTGCCCAATTGCCAATTACTCTCAGGAAATACAATGACTTGCAGGCAATGAAACCAGTACTACCAAGAGTGGCCCACCAGTACTACGACAACCTCCCTCATCAATAGAAAACGAGTTCACACAGCACCTGAGTAGGATTTGGTTAAGGTTAAACAAGTAAAACAACTTGGTTAAGGTCAGACATTAAGAACAACTTGGTTAAGGTTAGAGAGGTAACACAACTTGGTTATAGTTAGGACAGTAAAACTACTTTTCTATGTTATGTTTGTATAAATGTGTAAACAAAGTTGTGTAAGAAAAATGGCCTAAGTCATGGCACATTCTGCCTAAGTCATTTTTATTTGTTATGCAATTGATGTTGTGTCTTTTTCTTTGTGCAAATTAGTTCACACATCTGGTTGAACTTACTGTTACAAAATCAATAACAAATACCAATGTGCTTGCTAAACATTTCGTTTTTTCTTGTTTTCCAACAACATTCAAATATGACATGGGCAATTATGCTCTTAGGCTAACAATGTATGATATGTGTAATACGATACGATACTATACGATATTACTTTATTGTCAGATCACGTCTGAAATTTGACTTACGTCACAGCAGCTCCATGTCCAACATCAACAGACAAATGTGTATTTGTAAAGCGCTTTGAGCATCTGGAAAAGCGCGATAATAAATGTAAGCAATTATTATTATAATTAAGTGCTACGTACAGAAGAGAGATATGTATGTTCAAGCAGGTGGGTTGTCAGTCTCAAGATGTGTAGACTCTCTGATGTCCTGAAATCAACGGGGAGCTCGATCCACCGTTTTTTGATCGTTGAATGCTTTCAAATGTTTGTAAAATGTGTGTTTTATTTGGAGGAATTGTTGAACAGAGGTCATGTCATGTCAAGAAGACATCATTTAAGTTCGTACAGATTTAGATTATAGTTTTATAGGAAGGATACAACAAATACTACCTTAAAGAACGAGTTAATGGTTGGTTTCAGAAGGGATTGCTGCATAAGATCTGGATGTAAATGTTGAGTGAGAGCTGAAACCGTTAGACTGCAGATATGCGGTAACATTATACCCAGCAGGAGGCCGACGTCCAAGCCATTGTGTTTCTCCTTAAACAATCCCATCGCATGATCGGAGGAAGAAACATACAAGAAAGCATACCGTAAGTCAATTTCTCAATTATGTTCAATTTGCTGTCGAGCCAGTACACGTTTCCACCGTCATAAATCATAGGACATATCAGTCTCCATAAATCATACGTGGAGATTTAAATCAGCTGCTTGTGAAATCCACGGCCTGTATCTCGGATGGGCTAATGTGTGGAAATGTGTGATAATTAAAGCCAGGCGCTCTCTCCGTGGGGAATACTGTTTCCCAATGTTCGTTTAACAACGCTCTCACTTCAGTGCCGTCTTTAACGCGCTGCAGCTCTGTTTACAGGCCTGCAGTAGCAGAGGCTGCACGACTTTCTGGGGCCACGACAGTCCTCTGAGGAATTATAAAGACTGTTGAAACATGCCAATTGTGTTTTTGTACCTTTATTTTAAATCTAAAATACCGCAAAATATGATGTAAATTAAAACCAAGTTTGCAGCCCTTGCTTTTAACTTTTTGTGTTTAGATAAATGATATAATATCTAGAGCAGTGTCTTTATGTCTTTATTAGGATCCCCATTAGCACTAGCATGAGCATTGACTATTCAACCTATGTTGCAAATGTATTATCTTTTCAATTTACACACGGCATCTATTGCACGTCTGTCCGTCCTGGAGAGGGATCCCTCCTCTGCTGCTCTCCCTGAGGTTTCTCCATGTTCCCTTTAAACTGGGTTTTCTCTGGAAGTGTTTCCTTGTACGATGTGAGAGGGTCTAAGGACAGAGGGTCTGAGGACAGAGGGTCTAAGGACAGAGGGTCTGAGGACAGAGGGTCTGAGGACAGAGGGTCTAAGGACAGAGGGTCTAAGGACAGAGGGTCTGAGGACAGAGGGTCTAAGGACAGAGGGTCTAAGGACAGAGGGTCTGAGGACAGAGGGTCTGAGGACAGAGGGTCTGAGGACAGAGGGTGTCGTATTGTCATACTGATATTCTGTACACACGGTGAAGACCACTGAGACGAATGTAACATTTGTGATATTGGGCTATATAAATAAACATTGATTGATTGATTGACTATTCTTCCTGGGGTCCTCACACACTCAAAACATACATAAACATACAACACAATTAAAACAAAACAAAACAGCTCATAATTTCTATTTACAGTGAAATGAAGTGAAACTAAAAAGGAAGTGGTGGAAAGTAAATACGCTTACTCAAGTATTGTACTTAAGTATGTTTTTGTACTTTACCTGAGTGTTTCATCGTGCAGAATGGGTAATTTAACGTTTTGTTCTTTAAGTAGTTCATACTTTTACTTGAGTAACAATTTGAAATCAGGACTTTTACTTTTACTAAATTAGTATTTTAGTAGCTGTACCTTTAAGTAAAGGATCCAAATACTTCGTTCAACAATGACTCAAAGTAAAATACAATTCATTTTCATAATAATAATAATAATATATTTAATTTATATAGCGCTTCTCATCTGCCAAGACAAATCTCGAAGTGCTTCACAACAAGGGATACTGATACGCTTTGAGAGATTAAAAGACAAATAATTGTAATAATAATAAGAAATCAAAAAATAAAATATAACATAGAGTACAAAAATAAAAGTCGGAGATAAAAATGGCAGTACTCCAGGTGTATTTTAAAGAGGCTGTATTCTGATTTGTGTGGTGTCCCCTCTCCTGTAGTGTGTTATATAGGTTTTAGTGCATGTAAATGGTCTGCAGAGGTTACAATCCCTGTGTTCCCTCCAGAGTTTCTCTCCTACACTTTGATTGACAACCACTATTGGTTGGATTGTTGGAAATGTGGTTCAAACATTCGTGAATTGTAATAACTGTGGGGACTTTTTATCCTGTTATCCATCTGAGTCCAAACTTTGGATAATAATAATCCGCTGAGAAGCTGAGCGAATTGTTCAGATATCTTTCAAGTTTAACATACACAAATGAGCAACACGACAACATGGATATTCATCCCAGGGTTTGGCCTTGAGTTATAAAAAGGCGTCTCAGACTGAGAAAAATAACTGTGTGAATGCTTCTTATCGGTATGTGTTGAATGCAGCTACATTTAGGTCTGTCAAGTCCGAGCGATTGGGTTCCTTCCCGCATCGGAAAAGAATGAGCCGATTGTTAAGAAACACAAATCACAAGCGTCATAAATCACCGTTAACATTTTAGATCTGATAAAAAGTTTGATTTAAAGGTTAAAAAGTCACAAAATGGGAGAGCTTGTCGACTGGAGGTGTGAACATCTGAATCATCACGTAAATATGACGGCTGCCAACTTGTAATACAACTTTTACTTTTGTTTTTACTTTAGACCATATTTCTGTAACAACCTTTCAGGGACAGGGAAACACATCTGAGCACGGCAGAGCACGACACTTTGCTATTTATCAGACTGCAAAGGAGACTAACATCAGATGAACCGATTGTGGTTCGGGTTCAAGTGAATAAGTGTATTTATAAAATGAAACTTCAAGTATGGAACGCAAATAAAATAAAAAACGTGCTGGTTTCTCATGGGACACAGGGTTGGGTTTAGAAAACAAAGACCCTCGACACTAAAGCACCGAGAACGTACACTTAGGGTTCAGGTTGAAAAACAAACAATGACTCTAGGGTTAGACAACAAAGACCCTAGATCCTAGCCTGACGGCCCCTACACACGGCGGCGTGCGTTGCCGCTTCAACGCTTCTGCCCATTCACTTTGAACGGGGTGACGTCACGATTCGCCGAACTGCATTGTGGGAGCAAAGCGTAGCTTCTCTCGCGGTGCTCGCTGCAAAAGTAGAGCAATATTCTACTTTTGCCGCCTCGACGGAGGCGTCAGCCAATCAAATCCCTCGTATGTAAATCTGACAGTACGAGCAGTAGCCAATCAAACCGGGTGTATGTTGGGAGAGCCGGACCGCAGTTATTTCCCATATGTCAACAAAGGGAGGAGGAAATGATCGTGGCGGTAGGGAATCACCCGGTACTCTATGACCAGTCCCTCTTTACATACAGGGACACAAACCGGAGGAGCCAGGCATGGCAGGGACAGTGGGGGGAGGGGGCAGAGGCAGTGGGGGGAGGGGGCAGAGGCAGTGGGGAAACTGGTGGGTTTTTGCCTGTTTGGGGAGTTTATATCCAGTGTACTTCGTTTGAATGGACAGCTAGCAAGCATAGACAGTATATTTAGCCAGCATGGATGTAGCATGAATATCATTTAAATAGTTTTACCATGTTCAACCTCAATTTACTTTAAAATAAAACACCTTATATTGATTCTGACTTTTCTACATCCAATTCACAGGTTTATCCTTGCTTTGAGAGAAAAGATTATTAATGTTCCCCTTTTAGAAGTGAAGATATAGTCGTTTGTTCTGGGCATGTCCTTTTCGAGCCAGGGGCCTGAAAAACAGGCTCGGAGCTGAACTGGTTAACCTGTTAAGCCCTGATCCTGTTTTTCAGGTCTCAGGAAATGCTCATCAATCCGTCCACGGCAAGGCAAGTTCATTTATATAGCACTTTTCAACACAAGGCAATTCCAAGAGGAACAAGACGATCGCCATTCGAGCTTTACAGGTGGACAGGTGCACTCGCTGTTGCCTTCTTAGGGGTCATCACGTTAAGACTGTGTTAAATGTAATCTACTTTTGTACCTTTGGTTTCTGGGCGTATACAACTCTTGAACTTGTTGAAGAGTTGAAGTCTGCTGTCTTGGAATAACAATTGAGTGCATCTTTTTAATAAATACAAACACTAATGAATATGAATGAATGGGTAGCTTTGCAAGCGACATGCTTGTTATGCCTGAAGTGAGACACTCTTCTGTCATGAGAGTCATAGACGTCTACAAAATACCAGCACATTGTAGGGTCAGTTTGAATACTTTTCAATAATTGATATTATTATATTATATATTTATATTGCTGTTAAGATCTTGAACACCTTTAGCTTAGCGGTGGTGACGTGAAGTCATGTGACCATGCTGTAGTTTCTCTATAGCCCAACATTAGCCACCTTTAGCTTAGCGGTGGTGACGTGAAGTCATGTGACCGTGCTGTAGTTCCTTCATAGCCCAACATTAGCCTCCTTTAGCTTAGCGGTGGTGACGTGAAGTCATGTGACCGTGCTGTAGTTCCTTTATAGCCCAACATTAGCCTCCTTTAGCTTAGCGGTGGTGACGTGAAGTCATGTGACCGTGCTGTAGTTCCTTTATAGCCCAACATTAGCCTCCTTTAGCTTAGCGGTGGTGACGTGAAGTCATGTGACCGTGCTGTAGTTCCTTTATAGCCCAACATTAGCTTTTACTTAAAAGATCATAATTTGGTGTTAATATGTGGAGATTATCCTGCTAAACAAAACATGTAAGTATCATAAAAAACGTTTTGCGACAGAGGATATGTTTTGCAACCATCCAATGGAAAAATACCATTGGATTATTTTGGGGGAACTAGGGAGATGCTAATCTCTGTAGAAAACATTCCTAAATTCCTGGATTCAATTAATTAACAAACACTGATTGGGAAAGAAATGTGTTTTCATTACCTGTTCTCATATCGCTTTTTTCATCGCCTAACTTCATCAACCAACGATGTGAACCATAACCTCGAAAACACTTGAAACCAAACACAGCCATCCTCGGGTTGATTTGGCATCTGGAAATCTTACGAATTCCTTTGACAGTTTAGTCTACAGAGTCTTTGGGAGGGCAGAGGTTCAAACTGATAGGAGTTTGGAGCTCAGTCAATTAGACATTTTTTATTGAAGAGTAGTTTATGCAACTTTCCCACATTTGGAGCAGGTCAGATTAGCACTTCATCACTGGCCTGTATTTATACATCAGAAATTCTTTAAATGCTTCGTAGAAAAAGTCTCGGATAAGACACATAAAAATACTCCACATTGTTCATGTGAATGGGAAAAAGGCACACTGGCGAATAAGTGCTAGAAGAAAGGGCATCTCTAAGTATAACTCATATTTCAATGGCATTTCCGTTACACGCAGACTTTGTACACCAATCAGAACATCGATATAAATCTGAACAACAAAAGCAGTTGGAGCCCAATATGAGAGCAAATCCAAAAAGTGTCAACGGTTGTTTTTGCCGTCTCTCAGCTGCAACGAAAGTACACAAGTTTTATGGGATGGGTGTTAAAGAGCATCACCTCCATGAGTTCATCTTCTCTGTTTAGTCTTGAACGGTCTGAGCTGTCTTTGGTATGCAGGCTGATAGTCCACTTGAGTCTGAGTTATGTCCGTGTTTATAGTCCAACTTTCGGTACGATCAGGGCAATCTATCATCCTCCAGAGTCTTTGCTACCTGCAGCCACACGTCTCCACCACCATGTCCTCGTACTGTTTGTAGACAACGTTATTAGCCGAGTCGATGTAGAGTATGCTGATCGGGCTGAGTCGCGTCGGGACGCAGCAGGTCGGCGGCGTGGACTCTGGGTCCATGGAGTTCATGAGGGTCTGAATGATGGCGTGGTTGGTGGGTTCCAGGTGCGAGCGGATGGGGAAGTCGCAGACGCCGTCGCAGTGAAAGGCCTCGTACTCCAGCGGCGCGATGATCCAGTCGTCCCAGCCCATCTCTTTAAAGTTCACGTGGAGTCGTCTCCGGTGGCATCGCGGCCTTATCTGCGGCTTCACCAGCTGGCTCTGAGGGAGGGTCTGCACAGGTTTCTTAGCCCCCCTTGAAGCGGGAGCTCGGCGCATTCTCCGCTGCGTAACCAAGTACTCGTAGACGGTTTTGTTGTCGTGGCCCGACCGCGCTTTGATCTCATTGTAGAAGAGATCTCGCTTCTTGCTTTTGCCAAACGCCAGGAAGAAGGCCTTTTCCTTGTTGGTCCTTCCGGGTCGGGCAAATCCGAGCGAGCGCAGGTCCAAGGGGCGACCGCCTCGATGCTCCAGGGCCTCCAGTTCAAAGCACAGCTGCTGGGAGTGCTGGTTCTGCTGGGTTTTGAAGCCCTTGAAGACTTTCCAGCCGTCGAACACTTCCCACTTGCTGCTGAACGCGCCTCCGCCGAGCAGGTCGTCCGAGGGCTTGGTCTGCAGCAGGACGGCCGGTTGTTTACCTGATGCGCAGGTGTACAGCTTCAGGCACGGGGGCGAAGCTCCTACACCCCCTCCCTCAGAGGCCTGGGATCCCATGGAGGCCCTGCGCTTCCTCAGGATGCGTAGCTCGGCCCCCAGGAGCCCGTCTCGATCCAGAGAGCTGACGTTGAAGTGATACCTCTGACGTCTCAGCTGGGGCCCTCGCTCATCTGTGGGGGAGGACGGAGACACAGACGAGGTATGAGTTACAGCTGATCGGAAACACAGGGAGGGAGACAGACCACTCGCAGACGCACAGAACCTTAAGAATCATCCGTTGCATTTCTTTCTACGCTGCTATGGACAATCTCGCACTCATGCACATTTCTCAAAGTTATCGAAGTGATTGTTATTTTGTATATATTGATTGTTGTGCCTTTATTCATGTCTTAATGTGTGCACGTGTGTCTGTTGATTGTGTAAAGGATTTCCATATTTTAATATATATTTGTATTCGGCATTTCGATCTCTCTGTACACACAAGCTGAAAGATTGACAATAACGTTGTCATATTTCTTGTTGTTAAGATAAACCCTGTTAACCCTACATGCAATTAGTCGATCAACAACAAATATTATTTTTCAATATCCTCAGAAGTGAAAATCCCTTTTTGACGTCGTGTTATTTAACTGAATATCTTTTGGTTTTGAAAACATAACTTTGGGCTGTGGTACATGTGGTAGGTAGTTGCAACCCCAATGCAAACACACACACACACACACACACACACACACACACACACATACACACACACACACACATGCACACACAGAAGGAATGACAATGGTGTGTAATGTTTTTTTTCCTTTTGCTGTCAGTGACGGAAACCAGTTAACGTCCATGTCCAAATGAAATCCAGCAATGAAATCTACTTACCCACACACGCACACACACACACGCACACACACACACACACACACACACACACACACACACACTGCTCACTTCTTCTCACGTCATTCCCCCTCCTTCCTATGCAGGACTTAAGCTGGCATTGAAAAGTACATTAGAACCAGACAGAGACCACAGCGGACTGTAAACAGGCCTCTTATTACAAACCTGCAGCTATGTAACTGCCCATAGGCTGCTAACCAGCAGCTGCTGCTGAGGAGCAACCAATGACAGCCCACACACTGGCCCGCCTCTGTGGAAGATCTGATTAAGGCTCAAACTGAGAGGAATGTGTATTTTTAAAACACTCTCAGTGATGGATGTATATTTATTAAAGGGCCCCAACTCAGATGATGTTCAGGTGTATATCAGTATGTAGTGTCTCTACTTTAAAGAGTCCTCTCCTGCTGACGTTCAGGTGTATATCAGTATGTAGTGTCTCTACTTTAAAGAGTCCTCTCCTGCTGATGTTCAGGTGTATATCAGTATGTAGTGTCTCTACTTTAAAGAGTCCTCTCCTGCTGATGTTCAGGTGTATATCACTATGTAGTGTCTCTACTTTAAAGAGTCCTCTCCTGCTGATGTTCAGGTGTATATCAGTATGTAGTGTCTCTACTTTAAAGAGTCCTCTCCTGCTGATGTTCAGGTGTATATCAGTATGTAGTGTCTCTACTTTAAAGAGTCCTCTCCTGCTGATGTTCAGGTGTATATCAGTATGTAGCGTCTCTACTTTAAAGAGTCCTCTCCAGCTGATGTTCAGGTGTATATCAGTATGTAGTGTCTCTACTTTAAAGAGTCCTCTCCTGCTGATGTCCAGGTGTATATCAGTATGGAGTGTATCTACTTTAAAGAGTCCTCTCCTGCTGATGTCCAGGTGTATATCAGTATGGAGTGTATCTACTTTAAAGAGTCCTCTCCTGCTGATGTTCAGGTGTATATCAGTATGTAGTGTCTCTACTTTAAAGAGTCCTCTCCTGCTGATGTTCAGGTGTATATCAGTATGTAGTGTCTCTACTTTAAAGAGTCCTCTCCAGCTGATGTTCAGGTGTATATCAGTATGTAGTGTCTCTACTTTAAAGAGTCCTCTCCTGCTGATGTTCAGGTGTATATCAGTATGTAGCGTCTCTACTTTAAAGAGTCCTCTCCAGCTGATGTTCAGGTGTATATCAGTATGTAGCGTCTCTACTTTAAAGAGTCCTCTCCAGCTGATGTTCAGGTGTATATCAGTATGTAGTGTCTCTACTTTAAAGAGTCCTCTCCTGCTGATGTTCAGGTGTATATCAGTATGTAGTATCTCTACTTTAAAGAGTCCTCTCCTGCTGATGTTCAGGTGTATATCAGTATGTAGTGTCTCTACTTTAAAGAGTCCTCTCCTGCTGATGTTCAGGTGTGTATCAGTATGTAGTGTCTCTACTTTAAAGAGTCCTCTCCTGCTGATGTTCAGGTGTGTATCAGTATGTGGTGTCTCTACTTTAAAGAGTCCTCTCCTGCTGGTGTTCAGGTGTATATCAGTATGTAGTGTCTCTACTTTAAAGAGTCCTCTCCTGCTGATGTCCAGGTGTATATCAGTATGTAGTGTCTCTACTTTAAAGAGTCCTCTCCTGCTGATGTTCAGGTGTATATCAGTATGTAGTGTCTCTACTTTAAAGAGTCCTCTCCTGCTGATGTCCAGGTGTATATCAGTATGTAGTGTCTCTACTGCCTGTACTGCCGAGAGAGGAATGTGTTTGAGTTTCCCCTCATTGAAAAAATAATGTCCGAGTTTATGTTCTACGTATACTCGAGTCTTTCCTTCCGTGTTTCTGCTTTCTTTCCTTCTTCAAACGGTCTGAAGGCACGGAAACCATCCGTGCAACATGTGGCAAAAGAGAGTAAGAGCAGAGAAGAAAGCGATGTGTCGGCCTCACGCGGGGGTGGTCACCGGCGATTTACTGAGGACACGCTAAACAAATAGAGCCCAAATTAAAAGTACATGAAGTGCTTGAAATGTAAACCTTTAGCAGGGCTAGAAATATGAAGCCCTGGTCATTTAAACATTGTTTGAAACAGTTTTACACCGTAAAGACAACATGACACAGGGGGCGGCCCA
Source organism: Champsocephalus esox (assembly GCA_036324585.1). NCBI lineage: Eukaryota > Metazoa > Chordata > Actinopteri > Perciformes > Channichthyidae > Champsocephalus > Champsocephalus esox. Next base: position 45,749,552 of record CM070495.1, read on the forward strand.
CTTGTGGCTGGAGGAGTGTTTATTTACCCTCCTGAGGCCGTGGATCAGCAGCGCCTCGCCAGATGGCCAGAAACACACAGAGGCTAACAGCACGCACATATACATACACGAGTATAAATATACACAGCTACATGCATGAGCACTGGCCTGTGGCAACTTGGTTTTAAGTCATAAATATTTCACTCGGATATTAAAAACAGGGCAAAACGTTTAACGGGGAATAATCCTCGGGGATACATTTAGAAGTTTAACAGTGAAAAATCGTTTTTGGAAGTACGCGACATTGTGCATTGAATGTGAAACCTTGTGTAATGTTCACATGTTGGCGTAGGAGCTGATCAGTACCGTGGCTGACGTGCAAACGCGTAACGACGGCCCGACACATCGACCCAGCTGCAGCTTCAGACGCGCGGGGCTGACGGCCGACACATCGCTCTCTACTTTCCTCTATTCGGCCACATGTTGCACGGATGATCTCCGTGCCTTCGGACCATTTGAAGAAGTTAATAAAGCAGAAAAAGGAAGGAAGGATGAAGTACAGTTAGAAAATAAACTAGAATATTATTTTTTTCAATGAGGGGAGGCTCATAGACGAAAGATCCTCTCTCTATATTGCAATACTAGGGTGGCCGTCAACAGCCACGAACACTTCCATTGGGAACCAGCTGCAGCTTCAGAACACGATCAGCCTTCAGTTCCACCCGGAGGGAATCCTCCAGCTACCCTGCAGTCTACAAAGCACTTCAGACTAGCTGCACCTCCACCAGCTACCCTGCAGCCTACAAAGCACTTCAGACTAGCTGCACCTCCACCAGCTACCCTGCAGTCTACAAAGTACTTCAGACTAGCTGCACCTTCACCAGCTACCCTGCAGTCTACAAAGCACTTCAGACTAGTTGCACCTTCACCAGCTACCCTGCAGCCTACAAAGCACTTCAGACTAGCTGCTCCTCCACCAGCTACCCTGCAGTCTACAAAGTACTTCAGACTAGCTGCACCTTCACCAGCTACCCTGCAGTCTACAAAGTACTTCAGACTAGCTGCTCCTCCACCAGCTACCCTGCAGTCTACAAAGTACTTCAGACTAGCTGCTCCTCCACCAGCTACCCTGCAGTCTACAAAGTACTTCAGACTAGCTGCACCTCCACCAGCTACCCTGCAGTCTACAAAGCACTTCAGACTAGCTGCACCTTCACCAGCTACCCTGCAGTCTACAAAGCACTTCAGACTAGTTGCACCTTCACCAGCTACCCTGCAGCCTACAAAGCACTTCAGACTAGCTGCACCTCCACCAGCTACCCTGCAGCCTACAAAGCACTTCAGACTAGCTGCACCTTCACCAGCTACCCTGCAGTCTACAAAGTACTTCAGACTAGCTGCACCTTCACCAGCTACCCTGCAGTCTACAAAGTACTTCAGACTAGCTGCACCTCCACCAGCTACCCTGCAGTCTACAAAGTACTTCAGACTAGCTGCACCTCCACCAGCTACCCTGCAGTCTACAAAGTACTTCAGACTAGCTGCACCTCCACCAGCTACCCTGCAGCCTGCAAAGTACTTCAGACTAGCTGCTCCTTCACCAGCTACCCTGCAGCCTGCAAAGTACTTCAGACTAGCTGCACCTCCACCAGCTACCCTGCAGTCTACAAAGTACTTCAGACTAGCTGCTCCTCCACCAGCTACCCTGCAGTCTACAAAGTACTTCAGACTAGCTAACAGAGTATTCCTACACTCTGGTACTTCTACTGTTACTCAAGTACAAGATCTCAGTACTTCTACTTTTACTCAAGAACAAGATCTGAGTACTTCTACTTTTACTCAAGTACAAGATCTGAGTACTTCTACTTGACTCAAGTACAATATCTGAGTACTTCTACTTTACTCAAGTACAAGATCTGAGTACTTCTACTTTTACTACAAGATCTGAGTACTTCTACTTTTACTCAAGTACAAGATCTGAGGACTTCTACTTTAACTACAAGATCTGAGTACTTCGACTTTAACTACAAGATCTGAGTACTTCTACTTTAACTACAAGATCTGAGTACTTCGACTTTTACTACAAGATCTGAGTACTTCTAATTTACTCAAGTACAAGATCTGAGTACTTCTACTTTTACTCAAGTCCAAGATCTGAGTACTTCTACTTTTACTCAAGATCTGAGTACTTCTTTTTTCCCATCATCCCCTCTGTTACGTCGCGCTCTCTGAACACATTGAGAGGATGTACTGCTTGCTTCCTCCTGAGTGTGCCCTTCGTCACCTCCTCTTCACTCACCCTCTCGCCTCCTTTGCCACAGCGTCACGCAGTCTGTTCCTCTGCTAAAGTGCATGCACATTTATTTTGTATATGTCACATTCTGAAGACACTAGTGTTATTGAAAGGGGTGGAGCCCTCTGTGACGGCCCACAGCGCCCAGTGGCACGTGCTCTGTGTGTAACCATGGCAGCAGCAGCAGCGGGTCGTATCGGTCTGAGGTTCCTTTGCATGGATGTTCCTGTGTGTTTGACCTCGTGCTTTGCCTCGTGACAACATGTGGGATCCATGAAGTTCCTCCTCTCCTGTCCCTTCCTCTGTCAGTTTCCTGACTCATCATGAGATCAATCGCCACCTCTGTGCAGTGAGTCACGTGATCAATGCCCCAAAGCCTTTCAACCCCAAGGCGCATTACGCAGAAGGTGGTGTTCGTATCTGCGCCACTGCTACTCAGAGGTTGCGCTACACTTTCCCGCTGCCCGTCATTTTGACGGACAGGGTCGTAACTTCTGTCAAAATCCAGAATTACCCGTCGGCCTTTACACAACTCTGACGGCATGCTCGTGAACTGTCACGGGGGGGGGGCAGTTCACATGCGCCGTGTTATGCATGGCTCGCAGCGTAAAGCCAAAACTCACAGACATGTCAATGATCTGATGGCACAGTTAGGTTTGGAATCGGTAAGATTTCCTTTTTGGAGGGCGAGCAGAACACCGGAGCCTCGCTGCGGGGACACTGTGGCGCTGTTCCGAGCTTGTTGTAATCCGTCAAAATGACGGACTGCTTTCAGATTTGTCCGTCATTGTTAAAAAAAAATCCGTCATAGACGAAAAATATTCGGTTAACGCGACCTCTGCTGCTACACCTCCTTTAATCCACCGCATGCACGTGACATCGCCAGAAAGAGCTTTTCAGCTTCAGAGTCTGTTTCATTATAAAGTAGGTTTACACTACGAGGAATTTACTTTCGTAATTGCGGTGCATTCAAAGAAGCTAAACGCAATATAATGAAAATAGTACTGTTATAACGTTAGAATGAGTACAGTGTGTCCGTATGCAAACACAGATCATACAGAAGTACTACATTGAGCCACATGTACTTACACCACAGTTACCATTGTGTTTGGATGGAGGAAATGTTTGTGGTGATAATTGGGGTTTTAGAGAGCCATAAATGCACAAATAAAACCTTCAAGCAGCAGCAGGACATGCAGGGCAACAGTTTGTGGAGAAAGAGGACTGGTACAGGATGTGTATCTGTGTTTCTCTTGTTAGGTACCATTAAGCTGGGGCTCTTTTCTGTGAATACCCCCTCTATGGTACTACAGGTATTAACATGCACCCCTTCACACGGCAATAGAGGCAGGGGCTGCCGTACAGATGCCCCTGCTCGAAGGAAGTTAACATTCAGAAACCTTTGGCCATGCGATTAGAAGTCCACATGTAGCCAAAGAGCCCCTCTGCAGCATGTCGACAGCACAGCCAGCTTCTCTTAGTTAGCAGCAGCAGAGCCATGCAGAGGGTGAGGGCTGAGAGCTCTGCAGACAGCAGCAGGAGCCATGCAGAGGGTGAGGGCTGAGAGCTCTGCAGACAGCAGCAGGAGCCATGCAGAGGGTGAGGGCTGAGAGCTCTGCAGACAGCAGCAGGAGCCATGCAGAGGGCTGTGAGGAGAGAGAGAGAGAGAGCGAGAGAGAGCGGGGTTACCTTGTCCTCGGTCCACGAAGCTGGTGATGGTGTTGGCCAGCCCGGCCTCGTGCAGCGCGCTGCTGTTCAGAGCCCCGGTGGAGAGGGACCAGTACAGAGACAGCATGTAGTCGTGCGGGGTGACCAGCGGCTGCACGGCTCTCTGCGGAGCCCCGGTGCGCACGAGAGCAGCGGGAACCTTCCCCACCTTTTCCCCCGGTGAGCCAGCAGCAGCACCGGCTACAGTCCCGACTCCTTTCCCCGCTGCACGTGCGCTCAGAGCGGCAGGAGCTTTACGCACGGGCTCTTTACGCACCGGGATGCCCGCGCGGTTCACCGGCACCACTGAACCGCGCGGAGGCGACGCTGCGGGAGCTGTAATTCTGCTTTTGATACCAGTCGTCTCTCCTTTTATTAACGGAGGACCGGCACGGATCCGCGTAATCCTCGCAGGGCTCACCGGGGACGGTTTCCACACCCCGAGCACCGGTTGCCTTCCTGCGGCTGGTGTTCTGCCGGCTCTCCCTCCTCCTGCCGGTCTGCTGAGCGACCCGAGGACGGGATGCAGGAAGAGCAGAGTCCAGCAGCTGAGCAGAAGACAGACTCGCTTCACGACTTCCATCCTAAAGCCCTGTCGCGCGGTGCCAGGTCGTCATGGTGATAAGGCGCAGAAATGTTCAGAAATAAAAAATCAGTTTGGTTAGAAGTGAGAAGAGGGAGCAGGCCTGTTCTGCCCGTCTGTCTCATCCTCTGAGTGTCCTCTCAGGGTCACGCGGACAGCTTCTCCCGGCTGTGCGCTGCGGACATGTGAACGGTTGTCAGAGCAAAGAAGTTGACTCAGAGTTATTAGAAACAAGTCCTGCAGACCCTTATTCTCCCAGCCGTCCTGCGCAGGAACCATAGTGCAGCTCCGGGCTGTGGGGCAGGAGCAGGCATCCAGAGGGAGGCGGAGGACACGTGGACCTGCAGCAAAGCCTCCGCGGCGCGAGTCTGCTGCGGATCCGGAGAGAAACTTCTTTAAATCCCACTTTTTTTTCCAAGAATGGCGTAATGCCGCTGCCTCCGCTTTTTTTCTCCTTCCCTACAAAGTTTGAACTCCGTCCAGTGAAAATATTTCACACACACACACACACACACACACACCAACCTGCAGGTGCTCCAAAAAAAAATCCTCCTCCAAACCTGAGCGCAGGAATTGGAAACGGAATTCCAGCAAGCAGTTTTAATTACCCCGTGACGTCATGCTGTCCGGAGTCATTTAACAGCAATATTTCTTCCTCCCCTCTTTCCACCAATGACTCACCCGAGCTGTTTCACTAAGTGGCACAGAACACCCCACAACACCCCCCAGAAGACAGCACAGGAAAGAACGTTGCATTATGTCATATGAAGTGAGCAGACACACACACACACACACACACACACACACACACACACACACACACACACTCAGACAGACTTAATTAATACCATGATCAGAGCAAGAGGAAGTTCTCAGATATGTTACCTAAGTATAAGTAGCAGTACTACATTGTAAGAATGCTCTGGAACAAGTCAAAGTACTGCACATGCACGTGAAGAAACGTCTTCACGCACTTGATAGCACGCGCAGCATTAGCATCGACAGAAAGTCAAAGTACCAAAAGTACTTGTTAGCATTCTGGACCATGTCAGAGACTGCATTGTGATGCTTGATAAAGGTTGGAGATCATTTGAAGAAATGAAACATGATGTTCATTAGCACATAATCCAACTAGCCTTATATTTAAATTGAACTGCTTCAAAAAAACCTCAATATCGTCATGAATCCAAGACACTCGGGACAATTAGCTTTGTATTATCTTATGAATATAACGGTTGAATTGAGTTACAAGCTGTTCTAATCCACTATAGTTCTTTTTAAATGTAGATGTCGTTATTGGATTTAAATATGTTGTTTCTGGAACATTTTAGTGTGGTGGTGTTTCTCTTCTGACAGCAGTCTCTACCTTAGGATTTAAAGAGTGACGAACACAGCTGGAGACCAGGGGACACTAAAGAGTGACGCACACAGCTGGAGACCAGGGGACACTAAAGAGTGACACACACAGCTGGGAGACCAG
>CM070495.1:45756093-45802530 GCA_036324585.1 Champsocephalus esox
CACTAAAGAGTGACGCACACAGCTCGGGAGACCAGGGACACTAAAGAGTGACGCACACAGCTGGGACCGGAGCGCTTGGTGAAGCTGTACTGCATGTTGACGAAACACTTACACATATGCTGTTTCTTCTCATGGGAATGTTAAGGGCCATTTCAGCGCATTGGCAGCTTTAGGCCACCTTACGAATGACTCAGTGGAGACTGGTTGCAGAGTCAGGCCTGAGAACATCCACATCTGCTTTCTTCACGTGTTGTAGTTTCCTACATTTCGCTGGAGGTCGATTCTTAAACTCTTTGCCAGTTTAGTTCCTGAAGCTTCAGCTTAGTGTCATAAATTCAACGCAGCCCATGCTACGAATGATTAGCAGCCGAGAAGCTTGGGTTTGATTTTGGCCATGGAGGAGGGTCTCTGGTGGTTTGCAACGGGAGCCTCTCAGCTGCGTATGAGGGCATGATGTACGAGCAGGAGTGATTGGATAATACGAGGCTGTCATGGATCCCATAACATCAACCTGATGCAGTCCACTCAGCTCAACAGCTAACGGATGTGAGTAACAGGGACTGGCCAAGTAGCGGGGCTCAGTAACAGATTCATGTTTGATTTAATGGTACGTTACGGCGCCGTGTAATACATCTCTGCTGCTTTCACACAGTACGCTGCTGTTTTCCTCTCAGCCCTTTCAATCTGGAGCTGTAATTGTATCCCAGACCACGACAGGCTGACTTTATGTGCAGATAATTGCGGCCAAAACACATTAGGAACCGCAAGTCTGAGAATCAACTGTGTTTGGCTTTATTTTGAGTTTATAGCACATGTAATGCTCTATAAACATCAGATCATCATACACAATGACAGTTTGACGTACAACTTTGCTATTCCAGCGTTTTGCCTGAAGTTGGTGCGAGAGAAAAGCCACTTCATATCTGTATGCTGGAGGTTTAATGACACATCCAGTGAAAGTAGCCGGTAGGCAGCAGCTTTAAGCTTCATCAACCCTCTCTGTTAATTCCCCGTATGTTTCACATGCTGTTTTTTATGGCGAGGGATGCGTTTCCAAGGAAACGACATATGACTACACCCAATAATTGGTGTACAGCTGTTCAGGAGTGTGTTAATGATAATCTGAAGTCTGGTGGCGTTTCTAAAATGTTCCGTGGAGTTATGACAACATCATGTTTCATGGCGAGGGATCGGTTGCCATGGAAACGGCATATGATGAGACCTCCGATTTGGCGTAGAGCTGTTGAGGCATAGACCGGTGATATACATGTGAAGTTTGATGGCGATCGGACTGTGTCCATTGCAGTTAAAGCGAAATCCTGTTTTATTGCGAGGGATGCGTTGCTATGGAAACGCCACATTATGAAACCTCAGATTTAACGGAGAGCTGTTCAGGGCCGCAGTGTTAACCATAGTGTGACTTTGGCGGCGTTCGGAGCATGTCAGTTGGAATTATGACATCATCGTGTTCCATGGTGTGGGATCGCCTAGCAACGAGCAAACCTGAAAATGGCCGCCGCATAGCGACAACGCCGTTACGTGAAAAGTTGCGATTTTGAGAACTTTTAATCTCCCAGGTCTCGAGACGCGACCCAGCTAGAAATCTTTGGTTCTAAAAACATTCTGAGAATGCTACCATTCACCGTCTTTTGGTTCCCAGAATGTTCTTCTGAAAGGTAGGATTACGTTCTTTAAAAACGTTCTTAAAATGCTTGGTGATAACCTTCTTTAAATGTTTTTGATGACATTATGCCCTACTATTCGTAAAACGTTTTGAGCTGCAAGTTAGATTTGTTTATGTTGCCAGAATGTTATTATTTTAGAGTAGGATAACGTGCTTTATCGTTCCGGTTTATCAGAGGTATCGTTTTGTTTTTGTGGGGTGGGCAGAGAGGCCTGGCTGGTCTTGGGAGTGTGGAAGGCCTTGGATTCCTCCTGGGAGAGACAGACAAATGAGTGTGAGGCAAAAGCAGGCAAAGTTGTCAAAGCATATGCTGGTAAAAAGCTCGAGCGGCAACAATCCGGCAGGGACTGAGTGCAGGCTGCAGGCTTTCATCGTGTGGCTGATGAGCAGGTTGCAGGTGTGGTTGATTGGAGATTGCTCCCAGCCGCGTCGAGCAGACCAGCCGGCAGGGGAGAGAGAGACGTTGGCCGTTTCTCAATCTCGAGGATTCTGGCTTCCAAGCCAATATGTCAAGGATGCCACGTCATCGAGTGCCGCCGAAGGACTGTTCCAATCTCCAGCATACTTGGAATTCCACCGAGGCCGCGTCCTTGGTTTGGGGGAAATTTCGAGGCTGCACATAGAGGTAGACTTCGCATCCTTCAAATCCCCACAATGCTTTGCGCACGGACCAATTTCAAAAACCCTTGCGGAGAATGGCTGACCGACGCAGCACACATTTAAATGTAAGTGTAGTGGCGTAGAACACGTGTTGGTAGATATGTTACTTTGTTACATTTGTTATCATCAACAATGTGTTCCTGAAAGTAAAGCAAGTTCATAATTAGACAGACATCGTGAGGTCTTTATTTTCGGTTCAGTTTGTGTTGAAACCGTTAGAGAGAGAGGCACACTTGTTAGCCTGTTCCATTCTTCTTCGTTCACAAGCCGTGGCTTGAGAGCATACTTGCTTCGTTTTTGAAGGAAGTGACTTGGAAGTACGCGACTACCAAGCCAGCATCCTCAAGATTGAGGAACACCCACACAGTAGAAACAAACACATGCAAACACTAACAGGGGTTTCAGGGACGCGCGGTGACAGCCGGTCCGTTCCTCTATGTCTGTCGGTCTCAAATCTAAAGGGTGCGATACCGATTTGTGTCCAATATGCACAAAGAGCGGACACTGTTGATACGCAGCCCTCACACACACGGCCAGATAGCTCATCCAACAGCTAGAGCCTACCCATGAGACACGACCGTTATAGTCAGAAAAAAGTGTGATTATGTTTCTGATATTTTACACATGATGTTATGAACACTGGGCCGACATGCCTTAGTGTGGTTATAAGATAAGATAAGATGGACTTTTATTAATCCCTCGTTGGGAAATTGTTTCTCTGCATCTGACCCATCCTAGTGTTAGGAGCAGTGTGCTGCCATTTTGAAAGGCGCCCGGGGAGCAGTGTGGGGAACGGTGCCTTGCTCAGGGACACCTCGGTGGCACTTGGTCTTGCCGGGACTTGAACTGGTGACCTTCCAGTTGCCAAGCCAAGTCGACTTCGCACTCCCCCACCCAAATATTGGCGTGCAAATTTGTTTTTATACGTCCTATTCGATGTCTCAATGCGCTCAAACTTACAAAGTTTCACAAAAATGTTAAGAATGCTTTTAGAGAACGTTGTCCTACCTTTCAGAAGAACATTCTGGGAACCAAAATAAAACGTCCCGCTGAAGACATTCCTAGAACAATGAGTGGTAGCAAACATGTCTCGCTGGGAACACATGCCACCGCAAACATGCGATGTCTGCTTCCAGCTCATCATGAATTACGTGCTTGTTTGTTTTTTTCAAAAGCAAAATATGGTGACATCAGATTTTTTTAAAACATCCTTTTCAAACAAAAGCAACACGTTTGTATTTTAAAGCGCTCTAGAAATAAATCTGACGGTGACCATGGCCGTGTTAATATTTGCCATCACAGGAACGTTTTATAAAAAAAGAATAACATCCTGAAAACATGTTCAGAATGTTTCTTGGAGAATGTTCTTCATTTGTTGTCAGGTAACATTGAGGCAACGTTTTATAAAGAACGTCTTTAATGTGTTTCCCAACAACGTCCAAAACACATCCTTAGAATGTTCCAGGCAAAACGTTCCACCTTTGTTAACATATCACATGAAAGGAACGTTTTATAAAAAAAACGTTCTGTCATCTCAGGCCTCAATAACGTCCTCTGAATGTTGCAGTTAAAACGCTATGTCTGAGTTAACCTTAAACCTTACAGGAACATGATTTGTATCAGTCCTTAGGACGGTCCTCTCTGCACCAAAGAAGACAGTCACACGTGTTGATTTGTATCCTTAAATCATTGCTAGGTGAGCTGCTCTTATATATCTCCAGACTTCTGTCCTTTTATACGTGCTTTTTTAATACCAGACGAGCAGCCAATGGGATGCCTTTAAATGTTCCTTTGATGCAGTCAGAGCTCGGTAACGCTGCATTCTCCCACTATGCTCCCGCTGCAAGTAAAACTTTGTCTAGAGGCACTTCCTACTGTAAATGCTTTTAAAGGTATGCTACGATTAGCCCTTCATGAAACATGTAGCTGTTACCTGATGCTATGCTGATGTGATTACGCTTCTTGCCACGGCACACATGGCCTTCTGTGTTTATATTTGAATTGTATGTTTTTTTTTGTTTAATGCCCTTGTTTTATGTTGAAACTTGTTGTGTGTCGTGTCGGTCAGGACTCCCTGGAAGAAGAGATCTCGTATCTCAACGGGACATTCCTGGATAAATAAAGGATAAAGAATAATAAAAAAAATAAAACAACCTGAAAAGGTTCTTTGAACATCAGGTCAAAACGTTTCTTTAAATCCTTATTAGACCTGTAGGTAACGTTAGCCAACATTGTGAGAACGTTCCCCGCAAGCAGGGGTGTCCCCGGCGGCAGAGTAAAAGATAGTGTATATAAGGGACGGCGCAATTCAAAATGGTGTGTGTGTGCATACGTAAAGAGATAGTATCGATAAGGGACGACTCAATTGACCCGTGACACCTCCAAACTAAATAAGCTAACGTAAGGTTATGACTGGCACATATTCATTATAACTGTTCAACTGCGGGATATTTGATGAGCTACTATATTACCTCTCTTGTCTTGGGCGCTAAGAAAAGAGCCCAAGTAAGTGCAGCAGCCAACCAATTGCTGACTGTTGCTCCCTGAAAACTATGCAGGCGAAACATAATTTCAGCCAATCAGCGTCATCAGATCTGATGGTCAAAGGGCGACAATTCCCAAGGCAGTCTGTGAGTTGTTCGGAGCATCCAAGGTGACTCCATAGTAGTTGATGAGGATGGCTGTTGGGGAAAGGTACTTCTGGATACTCTGGACCTCGGTCCCCACCCAATTCCGTCCAAGCGCTGTTATCCAATCCTTTCGAAAGAAGAAGTTTGGGAGAGAAATTGTTGGTTAAAGACCTTGGACCGGACCAACCCGCCTGGTTTGTCTATATATCACAGCAAGCTTGTGAAAAAACCAAGAGTTATCAATGAGGCTTCTCACGTAGCTGGTACACCAAAAAGGCTTGGCTAGCTGTATGCAAACAGGTAAACACTGTCTTTTGTTTCCCATGCTTACTCTTCAAACAGCCGGGGACAGACACTATCTGCCCGTGCCCGTGGACTGTGACACTTTATATGAAGCATTTGTCCGAAAAAATTAAAAAGCACGAGTGCACGAAGACACACATGACAAGTGCCGTTAAGCTAGCCATGCTAGGCAAAGCTATGTTGGCACTTGACAATCACCTTCCCTGAATTGTACTCAGGTGTAACTGAAGCCTGATTTAAGGGCTGTTTATATTATATTTCACATCATTAATCAGAATCTGCAAAGTAACTCAAATAGATGTAGTGGAGTAAAAATACCAGGTTAACCTCTGAATTGTAGTGGAGTAGAATTACAGAGTAACAATGAGCTGTCATGTGGGTATATATTAATGCTGCGCATTATGGACACAAACGATTTTCACACATTTATTAATTATATGTTTTAAATGTGTACACACCAATTTGTTTCCTATCGCCTAAGCCTCCAGGGCTGTACACAGTTTAATACTGTCAACTTCTAATTTTGGGGAAAATGAAAACGTCTTTCAAAACTACAATTCCCAGTAGAGACGTGCCATAGAGAACATGTTGCGAAACACAATAGCCAGCATGTGTAGTTCTGGGGGGGGCGTTCGAGTCCAGTTCTGGATAGTCTGCCGTGGTTTTGTTCCATTTCAAAGAGCTTGGCGCTCGGCGTAACCTTGGTGCACTGCCACTCCAACATCCAATCCCAGAGCTTGAAGACTAATCACGGGGACTATAGTCCCAAACGATAGCTGGGGATTATGGGTAGTGTAGTGTCTTCGGCCATCCTAAATTCCGAAATGTTTTTCGGATTACATATCGCATTAACACCATATCCCAACGTGCATTACGGCTAAAACATTCAATCACCGAGCTTAAACCATAGCTGAGGATCTTGGGTAATCAGTTCAGTGGCTGTGTATCACAATGATGCTCGAAATGTCCCATATAGGCCGACGTCTGTTTCCGGTTATTTTTATTTTTAAATTCAGTTCCTGACGGACGCCAAAAAAGCCCGAGATTATGGAATCAAACAAATAAATAAAAACAAGGATAATTGTGTGTTATTGTTGAGTAAATAACAGTGTGTTATTTAGAAAAGAATCACAAATTAGAAGGAAAAAAAGATTTAAAAAAAATACAGATTTCAGTTTTCAAAGGCACCTCAAAGACGGTGCAAAACAAACGTTTGGATTGCATGTTGTCAGTTTGTAAAGATTACATTCTGGAGGAAGTAAAAAATGCGAATTATCTAGCTAGTCAGGCGGATGAGACAACTGACATTTCCACCCACTGCCAGTTCGTTGTATATCGACTCGTATTGCACTATTCCACTTTTTTTCTCTCACTTTTTTAAAACAATTTTTCTTTTTGTATTACTTTGAATATAGTATATTTTAATATTGTTTTAATATTGTCTGATTATCTGTATTATTGTGTTGCATTGTTGGAGAAGCCTGTGACCTACGATTTTCAACGACATAATTATTCTGTAGCTGAAGCAGGCAAGACCCAAATGCAGATTTTATTCCAAGGCTACAAGAAACATACAGAGCAGAACTCTCTCCCCCGTGAACACAGTCAACAACAAACAAGGATCTCACAAAGACTAACAGCAGAAGCAGAACCTAAATTCACACAGGACTAATGAAACAAACAAGACACAGGCAAGGAGGGAGGAGAACACACGGGGGCACCAGGTGAACACAATCAGGTAATCAGGTAGGAGGGAGCACAGACAGGAAGCCTTGGTTTCTGCTAAAGAGGTGTCGACCAGCTGGCGCAACAAGAACATCAGCGAAACTAAAAATAAATCATTATTATATTAATATTGACAATATCAACCGACCGTCGGGGGAGCATATGCTTGGCATTTCTGGGTATATCTCCACTGGTTGGGCCATGTTAACAATACTGTGTAACTGTCACGTTTGAAGGGACGAAATCGTGACATCTTCACGTCTCCCAGCGTGGTGAATCCTCACACCGGGTCGTTCCTGTTAGTATGATAATACTAACAGAATGAACACTTGTCCCACCCCCCTATCCATTCCTTCAGGTAATCTATTACAATATAATAAGCATATGTATCACTGATACATATTTATTAATTAATTTTTCCATTTCAGAATGCCAGCAGCAAAGAGAGGTCCTGTTCGGTGTGCAGGAAGTGATGTTGAGATGGAATCAGAGGACACTGCTATGAGTGAAGAAGAGGCAGACGAAGCTGTCTGTGGACGAGCGGACAAAGAACACCAACAACCCAACGACCGCCCAGTCAGTGATTATAGATTGTATCAGTCCCAATACGGATGTTTCTGGTCCAGATATCAAAGAGGAAGTCATTTACAGGTACGCAAACACGCAACGCAGCAAGTGTGACGTCCGTGTGTGCTTTTCTGACGACAGGAACTGTTTTTGGGACGACCATTGCTTTACTATTTAATAAATGGCTATTCATAACAAATATGACTGATGTGTGATTATTATTCATGCTACATACTGATATAGGGCTCAGTAAGCAATCAATCCTGCACATCAACCCTGAGTTGTTCAATATATTTATTCAGACAAGGTGACCCTGAAGGTGAGTCCCCAAACATCACTCAGAGAGAAGTCAGGGGAGGGGGGGGAGGGGAGCCGTGACTGACTGCACTTCCTGTCTGCTGTGTTTCAGCTTCACTCAGAGACAACATGGCTTCCAAGTTAGAGGAAGAGCTCTGCTGTCCGGTCTGTAAGGACGTCTTTAGAGATCCTGTTGTTCTGTCCTGCTGCCACAGCTTCTGTAACGCCTGTCTGCAGACCTGGTGGAGAGAGAAGCCATCGCGAGAGTGTCCAGTCTGTAAGAGATAGAACCTCCCTGTAACCTGGCTTTGAAGAACCTGAGTGAGGCCTTCTTACTGGAGAGAGGTCAGAGGCCTCCAGAGGCTCTCTGCAGTCTGCACTCTGAGAGACTCAGACTCTTCTGTCTGGACCATCAGCAGCCAGTGTGTCTCGTCTGCAGAGATTCAAAAGCACGCACCAACCACAGACTCAGACCCATCGATGAAGCGGCTCAGGATCTCCGAGAGGAGCTCCAGGAAGCTCTGCAGCCCTTCCAGGAGAAACTGGAGCTCTGTGAAGAAGTTCAAGTGGAGTTTGATCAGACAGCAGGACACCTGAAGGTCCAGGCTCAACGCACAGAGACGCAGATTAAGGAGCAGTTCAAGAAGCTTCACCAGTTTCTAGAAGAGGAAGAGGAGGCCAGGCTGGCTGCACTGAGGGAGGACGAGGAGCAGAAGAGGAGGAAGATGGAGGCTGTGAGCAGAGAGAGAGCAGCTCTTTCACACACAGTCAGAGCCACAGAGGAGGAGCTGAGAGCTGAAGACGTCTCCTTCCTGCTCAACTACAAGGCTGCAGTGGAGAGGCTGCAGCGCCCCCTGCTGGAGGCTCCACAGCTGCCCTCAGGAGCTCTGATAGACCAGGCCAAACACCTGGGCAACCTCAGCTTCAACATCTGGAGCAAGATGAAGGACATGGTGTCCTACTCTCCTGTCCTCCTGGACCCAAACACTGCTTGTCCATCACTCCTCCTGTCTGAAGGTCTGACCAGAGTGAGACGAGGAGGAGAGGGACAGGAACTTCCTGATAATCCAGAGAGGTTTGATAATAGCCTCTCTGTCCTGGGCTCTGAGGGCTTTGACTCGGGGACTCACAGCTGGGACGTCCAGGTTACAGACGGTACATAGTGGGGACTGGGTGTGTTAGCAGAGTCTGTCCAGAGGAAGGGACGCATACGGTCTGGATTATGGAGAATATGGTTATATGACGGTAAATACTACGAAGGATCACCATCAGGTCAGGTTAGGGTTGGGGTTTTTTACAATTCTAAAAATCATTCTAGTGCATTAAAACAATGTTTTACATTTTTGTTTTGTTGACAATGTCATGGTTTTGGATTTATGTTTTCCACCTTTGTTTTGAAATGTTTTCCTCTTTGTATAATGTCTGGTCCTCCTCCCTGTCGTTAGTTTCCCTGGTGTGTCTGATTGTCTGAGTGTGTTCACCTATTGCCCTTGTGTTTCTCCTCCCCTGCCAGCTGTGTCTTGTCCTGTGATTACCCTTCTGTGTATTTAGTCTTCCCTGTGCTCCATATCTGTTCGTCGTCATTTCATGTCCCTGTCACCCACGCTCGTCCGTGTCTCCTGCCTGTTCCCGTCTGTAAGTTTGTTCCTGTCTGTCGTGCTCCCCGGTTTTATTTCTGTTCATTAGTTTTCATGGCTTCGGCTTTTTATAATAAAGCTCGCATTTTGTTAATGAACCTTTTTTTGCATTTTTTAACTGCACTTGGGTCCTATGTTCCCCAAACCTGACAGACAATTCAGACAAGATAAACATACGAAACGATATAGATATGTGCAATGTGTCTGTAATGTAAATGTCTCTTACTGGTGTAATAAAGAAACGATGATTCTGCACTTAATCATATTGTTTTTCTATTTAAGCCGAACGTGTCAGTTTGCGTTAAGACTTTATATCATATTGTTGATTTAGCAACTGAATCTTTCCCTGCTGTTTCTACCTACCTACCTATCCAGGTGATAGCGTGTGTTGCGGGTCCTAATGAGTGACTCACCTGAATCCCAATATGCAAACGCAGAAAGAAATGAAAGCAGAGCTGAGTCGTTCTGGGCTATAATAGGTACAGGAAGCAGGGCAGAGTCATCTCAGGCTTTTCAGGGACTGAGGCGGGACATTGAGGGGATCCCAACATGGGAGCGATGGCTGAGAGCAGTGGTTGTGGTACTTCTAGGAATCCTGCCAGGTGGTATCGTCAGGAGGGAGAAGAGGCACGGAGATGGTAGGTGAGCAAGACGGATGGACATGGCTGGCGGAGAAGGTAAAAGTATCTGGATTTGATAAACATGGAATGTGGGGTGAATTCTTATGTCTTGAAATGACAAGACGTAAGTGAACCTGGGGGAGAGTTGTTAGAAGAAGAGCCAAACTGACTGACCTTGTAAATAAAGGGGAGCAGCAGGTATTTTTACTATTTGCAGAGCCCTTGTTCCTGGCCAGAGTCGGGGGGAGGGCAAAGCGTGGGTCCTTTCAAAGTCGGATATGCAGTTTTACCAAATGGTCAGTCAGCTCCATCTCGTCCTCAGGTAAAAAAGGGGCGGTTGATACTAGAGAGGCTTCACATGTAGACATGGGGCCGAACAGGTGAGACTGTTATGTGAGTGAGGAGGTGTGGGGGCTCCAGGTAAAGGGGTTCTTATTGGTGACAGGGCAGACTCTGGTTCCTGATTGGTTCTATCTGTCTTGCCATTAGACTGCAGATGATAACCAGAAGATTCAAGGCTTTATTGTCATGTGCATATTAGATACAGTATTCAGAAGATATGGCAATGAAAAACTTAGGTCACAGGTTCCTCCAACAGAGCAACATGAATATGTATAGGACATAGAACAAATAAAACAGAGATAATGTTTTGAGTAAATACAAATAGTGCAAGAAGAGTGTTTATACAAGTAAATGGAATATGATACATAAGATAAATAATGGCTGGGCAAAGAAAAGGTCAGATTTAGAGAAACGATCGCCAACCGTAACTATGATGGTGTTACTTTGAGATAGTGGTAGGCCAGTATCGAAGTCCAGAGTGATGTGGGACGAGGGTCAACTTGGAACAGGAAGTGGCGGGAGCGAGTCAGCCTTGTTCTGGTCACAGATGGTACAGGCGGACAAACTCCTGGGATGGTTAGCCAAGCTAGAGCAATGGGAGCATTGAAGCACCTCAGATCGGACTGGGTTGGGGACGAATAGAAAGTTGGGAGGATTATTGCCAGGGATAGGGTTAGCAGACTGGGCTCTGGTTTCAGACAGACGGTGAAAAGATGTGCTGCAAGTATGAGAAAAATAAAGTTGTTTTAACATTAAAGCATGGAGACATGACACAGTAGAGACACTACATACTTATATACACCTGAACATCAAGGCAAGGCAAGTTTATTTATAGAGCACCTTTCAACACAAGGCAATTCAAAGTGCTTTACAAAAAACGAAAGACATTAAGAAAATGGCATTTAAAATCAGTCATTAAAAAGAAAAGATAACAAAATAAACATTAAAAGAAAAGATACATGGATAAAAGTTACAGTGCAGTCTAAGATGTGAATAGTTCAATTAAAAGCAGCGGTCTTTCGATTTTAGTCTGGATTTGAAAGTAGTCAGAGTCGCAGCGGACCTGCAGGTTTCTGGGAGTTAGCTCCAGATGTTTGGAGCATAATAACTGAACGCTGCTTCTCCATGTTTAGTTCTGACTCTGGGGACAGGAAGCTGACCAGTCCCTGAAGACCTGAGAGATCTGACTCTGGGGACAGGAAGCTGACCAGTCCCTGAAGACCTGAGAGATCTGTCTCTGGGGACAGGAAGCTGACCAGTCCCTGAAGACCTGAGAGATCTGTCTCTGGGGACAGGAAGCTGACCAGTCCCTGAAGACCTGAGAGATCTGACTCTGGGGACAGGAAGCTGACCAGTCCCTGAAGACCTGAGAGATCTGACTCTGGGGACAGGAAGCTGACCAGTCCCTGAAGACCTGAGAGATCTGTCTCTGGGGACAGGAAGCTGACCAGTCCCTGAAGACCTGAGAGATCTGTCTCTGGGGACAGGAAGCTGACCAGTCCCTGAAGACCTGAGAGATCTGGATGGTTCATAGTTCAGCAGGAGGTCAGAGATGTATTTTGGGCCTAAACCATTCAGTGCTTTATAACCCAGCAGCAGTATTTAGAAATCTATTCTTTGACACACAGGAAGCCAGTGTGAAGACTTCAGAGCAGGAGTGATGTGATCCACTTTCTTAGTGTCAGTGAGGACTCGAGCAGCGGCGTTCTGAATCAGCTGCAGCTTCCTAATAGATGATTTAGTGAGACCTGTGAAGACACCTTTGCAGTCGTCCAGTCTACTGAAGATAAAGGCATGGACACGTGTCTCCAGGTCCTGCTGTGACATTAGTCTTTAATCCTAGATATGTTCTTTAGGTGATAGCAGGCTGATTTAGTAACTGTTTTAATGTGACTGTTGAAACTCAGGTCAGAGTCCATGACTACACCTAGATGTCTGACTTTATCTGTTGGTTTGAACATTGCAGACTGAAGCTCAGCGCTAACTTTTAAACGTTCTGCCTTGGCTCCAAAAACCATTCCCTCAGTTTTATCTTTGTTTAATTGGAGAAAGTTCTAACACATCCAGTCATTGATTTGTTTGGTGAAATTGTTACGTAAATTTGTGTGTCATCTGCATAGCTACAGTATGGTAACTTATTTTGTTGTTCTTCATTATCTGAGCCAGTGGTAGCATGTAGATGTTAAAGAGAAGAGGCCCCAAGATGGAGCCTTGAGGAACCCCACATGTCATATTTGTCAACTCAGATGTGTATTTACCGATAGAAACAAAGTTGTTTCTGTCCTTTAAGTAGGATTTAAACCAATTTAGAACTGTTTCCGAAAGTCCCACCCAGTTTTCCAGTCGGTCCAGTAATATGCTGTGGTCAACAGTGTCAAACGCAGCACTGAGATCTAATAATACTAACACTGAAGTTCTGCCACTGTCTGTGTTTAAGTGGACGTCATTAAAGACCTTTACAAGAGCAGTCTCAGTGCTGTGGTTTGGACGAAAGCCTGACTGGAACACATCGAGACAGTTATTTAAATGCAAGAAATTACTCAACTGTTGAAAAACAACTTTTTCAATGATTTTACCTAGACATGGCAGGTTGGATATGGGCCTGTAATCGTTCATTACTGAAGCATCTAGATCAGGGGTGTCAAACTCAAGGCCCGGGGGCCAAATCCGGCCCGCGACTTCATTTCATGTGGCCCGCAAGAGCTCTGAAAGAATGTAATATGTTTATTATACGGTTACAGGCCGATTTACAGATGCACGATGTCCATAAACTACATGTCCCACAATGCATCTTACATTAGATTTTTTATTTAACTAACTTTTTTTCAGAATTTGGCTTTTCTTTTAAAATAATTTTGTGACATTCTCACTGAAGAGACTTGCACTTATTTGCCCTAGACTTCTTCTTTCAGATGTAGTTATCTATGAAGCTTTTACCCTATCCAATAATAATCCAATGCAGAGGCAATAAAGTAATATAATACATTATTTTAAATATATAAAATATTTAAATATAGTCTTAAAGTTACAACCGGCCCTTTGAGTGCAGCCATAATGCTGATGTGGCCCGCGATGAAATTGAGTTTGACGCCCCTGCTAACCCTGATCTAGATTATTCTTTTTTAAGAGCGGTTTGATGATTGATACATACATATGGATATACACCTGAACATCAGCAGGAGAGGACTCTTTAAAGTCTCTACTTTAAAGAGTCCTCTCCTGCTACACTACATACTGATATACACCTGAACATCAGCAGGAGAGGACTCTTTAAAGTAGAGACACTACATACTGATATACACCTGAACATCAGCAGGAGAGGACTCTTTAAAGTAGAGACACTACATACTGATATACACCTGAACATCAGCAGGAGAGGACTCTTTAAAGTAGAGCCACTACATACTGATATACACCTGAACATCAGCAGGAGAGGACTCTTTAAAGTAGAGACACTACATACTGATATACACCTGAACATCAGCAGGAGAGGACTCTTTAAAGTAGAGACACTACATACTGATATACACCTGAACATCAGCAGGAGAGGACTCTTTAAAGTAGAGACACTACATACTGATATACACCTGAGCATCAGCAGGAGAGGACTCTTTAAAGTAGAGACACTACATACTGATATACAGCTGAACATCAGCAGGAGAGGACTCTTTAAAGTAGAGACACTACATACTGATATACACCTGAACATCAGCAGGAGAGGACTCTTTAAAGTAGAGACACTATACACTGATATACACCTGAACATCAGCAGGAGAGGACTCTTTAAAGTAGAGACACTATACACTGATATACACCTGAACATCAGCAGGAGAGGACTCTTTAAAGTAGAGACACTACATACTGATATACAGCTGAACATCAGCAGGAGAGGACCCTTTAAAGTAGAGACACTACATACTGATATACACCTGAACATCAGCAGGAGGGGACTCTTTAAAGTAGAGACACTATACACTGATATACACCTGAACATCAGCAGGAGAGGACTCTTTAAAGTAGAGACACTATACACTGATATACACCTGAACATCAGCAGGAGAGGACCCTTTAAAGTAGAGACGCTACATACTGATATACACCTGAACATCAGCAGGAGAGGACTCTTTAAAGTAGAGACACTACATACTGATATACACCTGAACATCAGCAGGAGAGGACTCTTTAAAGTAGAGACACTACATACTGATATACACCTGAACATCAGCAGGAGAGGACTCTTTAAAGTAGAGCCACTACACACTGATATACACCTGAACATCAGCAGGAGAGGACCCTTTAAAGTAGAGACGCTACATACTGATATACACCTGAACATCAGCAGGAGAGGACTCTTTAAAGTAGAGACACTACATACTGATATACACCTGAACATCAGCAGGAGAGGACTCTTTAAAGTAGAGACACTACATACTGATATACACCTGAACATCAGCAGGAGAGGACTCTTTAAAGTAGAGACACTACATACTGATATACACCTGAACATCAGCAGGAGAGGACTCTTTAAAGTAGAGACACTACATACTGATATACACCTGAGCATCAGCAGGAGAGGACTCTTTAAAGTAGAGACACTACATACTGATATACAGCTGAACATCAGCAGGAGAGGACTCTTTAAAGTAGAGACACTACATACTGATATACACCTGAACATCAGCAGGAGAGGACTCTTTAAAGTAGAGACACTATACACTGATATACACCTGAACATCAGCAGGAGAGGACTCTTTAAAGTAGAGACACTATATACTGATATACACCTGAACATCAGCAGGAGAGGACTCTTTAAAGTAGAGACACTACATACTGATATACAGCTGAACATCAGCAGGAGAGGACCCTTTAAAGTAGAGACACTACATACTGATATACACCTGAACATCAGCAGGAGGGGACTCTTTAAAGTAGAGACACTATACACTGATATACACCTGAACATCAGCAGGAGAGGACTCTTTAAAGTAGAGACACTATACACTGATATACACCTGAACACCAGCATGAGAGGACTCTTTAAAGTAGAGACACTACATACTGATATACACCTGAACATCAGCAGGAGAGGACTCTTTAAAATAGAGACACTATACACTGATATACACCTGAACATCAGCAGGAGAGGACTCTTTAAAGTAGAGACACTACATACTGATATACACCTGAACATCAGCAGGAGAGGACTCTTTAAAGTAGAGACACTACATACTGATATACACCTGAGCATCAGCAGGAGAGGACTCTTTAAAGTAGAGACACTACATACTGATATACAGCTGAACATCAGCAGGAGAGGACTCTTTAAAGTAGAGACACTACATACTGATATACACCTGAACATCAGCAGGAGAGGACTCTTTAAAGTAGAGACACTATACACTGATATACACCTGAACATCAGCAGGAGAGGACTCTTTAAAGTAGAGACACTATACACTGATATACACCTGAACATCAGCAGGAGAGGACTCTTTAAAGTAGAGACACTACATACTGAAATACACCTGAACATCAGCAGGAGAGGACTCTTTAAGTAAAAAGTCAATAAATGGTTAACTCTCTCTGTGTCTTCATTGACAGTAATAACTCAGAGAGGAAGGCGGGTGTGGAGGCTGCTGATATTTAGACAGACAGGGGTGAGTGACGCTGGTAAAACCGTACAGCGAGACAGCGTCTGCCGTGAGGTTAGACCAATAAAATAAAGAGTACATTTGTTCCCAGTCACCCTGCTTCCATAACGGTGAGCCGGTGCTTGGAGACGCGTCCTGTTGTCGCTGTGGAAATCTGCTGCTGTGTTTATAAAAACATCTCAGCGTAGGGGAAAGAGAGCGTGTTTAGATGTCAGGAAGGAAATATAGAATATTCACGGTTAGGCTGGACAGATGTGTTGGTGGGCCGATTTCGGGCCTGTATTTTATAATTGGAAATATTAGTCACATTGTCCACTAATATAATGGTTCCACTATAATTAGAGTTAACAAAATGAGTTTTGGTTAACGGGTGTGAATGTGTTTGAATACATTTATATGTTTCTGATATTTGCTCATGTACAGACATCTTCCACTGGCAGTTTCATTGATTTATTGATACAGTGGTGCAGGGATGACGTATTTTGAAGGCTGACCCTGAAGGCAGCATCTCTTCGGTTCAATGGGATTTCTCTATGTGATTTTGGATTATTGCAGAAAATAATCTCTGTGTCAAACAAACATTTGGTTCAGCGGGATAATCTCCACATATTAACACCACTTTATGATTTCTGAAGTAAATGCTGGGCTATAAAGGAACTACAGCACGGTCACATGACTTCACGTCACCACCACTAAGCTAAAGGAGGCTAATGTTGGGCTATAAAGGAACTACAGCACGGTCACATGACTTCACGTCACCACCGCTAAGCTAAAGGTGGCTAATGTTGGGCTATAAAGGAACTACAGCACGGTCAAATGACTTCACGTCACCACCGCTAAGCTAAAGGTGGCTAATGTTGGGCTATAAAGGAACTACAGCACGGTCACATGACTTCACGCCACCACCGCTAAGCTAAAGGAGGCTAATGTTGCTAGAAAGGAACTACAGCACGGTCACATGACTTCACACCACCACCGCTAAGCTAAAGGTGGCTAATGTTGGGCTATAAACGAACTACAGCACGGTCACATGACTTCACGTCACCACCGCTAAGCTAAAGGAGGCTAATGTTGGACTATAAAGGAACTACAGCACGGTCACATGACTTCACGTCACCACCGCTAAGCTAAAGGAGGCTAATGCTGGGCTATAAAGGAACTACAGCACGGTCACATGACTTCACGTCACCACCGCTAAGCTAAAGGAGGCTAATGTTGCTATAAAGGAACTACAGCACGGTCACATGACTTCACGTCACCACCGCTAAGCTAAAGGTGGCTAATGTTGGGCTATAAAGGAACTACAGCACGGTCACATGACTTCACGTCACCACCGCTAAGCTAAAGGAGGCTAATGTTGGGCTATAAAGGAACTACAGCACGGTCACATGACTTCACGTCACCACCGCTAAGCTAAAGGAGGCTAATGTTGGGCTATAAAGGAACTACAGCACGGTCACATGAATTCACGTCACCACCGCTAAGCTAAAGGAGGCTAATGTTGGGCTATAAAGGAACGACAGCACGGTCACATGACTTCACGTCACCACCGCTAAGCTAAAGGAGGCTAATGTTGGGCTATAATGGAACTACAGCACGGTCACATGACTTCACGTCACCACCGCGAAGCTAAAGGAGGCTAATGTTGGGCTATAAAGGAACTACAGCACGGTCACATGACTTCACGTCACCACCGCTAAGCTAAAGGTGGCTAATGTTGGGCTATAAAGGAACTACAGCACGGTCACATGACTTCACGTCACCACCGCTAAGCTAAAGGAGGCTAATGTTGGGCTATAAAAGAACTACAGCACGGTCACATGACTTCACGTCACCACCGCTAAGCTAAAGGAGGCTAATGTTGGGCTATAAAGGAACTACAGCACGGTCACATGAATTCACATCACCACCGCTAAGCTAAAGGAGGCTAATGTTGGGCTATAAAGGAACTACAGCACGGTCACATGACTTCACGTCACCACCGCTAAGCCAAAGGAGGCTAATGTTGGGCTATAAAGGAACTGCAGCACGGTCACATGACTTCACGTCACCACCGCTAAGCTAAAGGAGGCTAATGTTGGGCTATAAAGGAACTACAGCACGGTCACATGACTTCAGGTCACCACCGCTAAGCTAAAGGAGGCTAATATTGGGCTATAAAGGAACTACAGCACGGTCACAAGACTTCACGTCACCACCGCTTAGCTAAAGGTGGCTAATGTTGCTATAAAGGAACTACAGCATGGTCACATGGCTTCACGTCACCACCGCTAAGCTAAAGGAGGCTAATGTTGGCTATAAAGGAACTACAGCATGGTCACATGGCTTCACGTCACCACCGCTAAGCTAAAGGTGGCTAATGTTGGGCTATAAAGGAACTACAGCACGGTCACATGACTTCATGTCACCACCGCTAAGCCAAAGGAGGCTAATGTTGCTATAAAGGAACTACAGCACGGTCACATGCTTCACGTCACCACCGCTAAGCTAAAGGTGGCTAATGTTGGGCTATAAAGGAACTGCAGCACGGTCACATGACTTCACGTCACCACCGCTAAGCTAAAGGTGGCTAATGTTGCTATAAAGGAACTACAGCACGGTCACATGACTTCATGTCACCACCGCTAAGCTAAAGGAGGCTAATGTTGGCTATAAAGGAACTACATCACGGTCACATGACTTCACGTCACCACCGCTAAGCTAAAGAAGGCTAATGTTGGGCTATAAAGGAACTACAGCACGGTCACATGACTTCAGGTCACCACCGCTAAGCTAAAGGAGGCTAATATTGGGACTATAAAGGAACTACAGCACGGTCACAAGACTTCACGTCACCACCGCTTAGCTAAAGGTGGCTAATGTTGCTATAAAGGAACTACAGCATGGTCACATGGCTTCACGTCACCACCGCTAAGCTAAAGGAGGCTAATGTTGCTATAAAGGAACTACAGCATGGTCACATGGCTTCACGTCACCACCGCTAAGCTAAAGGTGGCTAATGTTGGGCTCTAAAGGAACTACAGCACGGTCACATGACTTCACGTCACCACCGCTAAGCAAAGGAGGCTAATGTTGGGCTATAAAGGAACTACAGCACGGTCACATGACTTCACGTCACCACCGCTAAGCTAAAGGAGGCTAATGTTGGGCTATAAAGGAACTACAGCACGGTCACAAGACTTCACGTCACCACCGCTAAGCTAAAGGTGGCTAATGTTGGGCTATAAAGAACTACAGCACGGTCACATGACTTCACGTCACCACCGCTAAGCTAAAGGAGGCTAATGTTGCTATAAAGGAACTACAGCACGGTCACATGACTTCACGTCACCACCGCTAAGCTAAAGGTGGCTAATGTTGGGCTATAAAGGAACTACAGCACGGTCACATGACTTCACGTCACCACCGCTAAGCTAAAGGAGGCTAATATTGGGCTATAAAGGAACTACAGCACGGTCACAAGACTTCACGTCACCACCGCTTAGCTAAAGGTGGCTAATGTTGCTATAAAGGAACTACAGCACGGTCACATGGCTTCACGTCACCACCGCTAAGCTAAAGGAGGCTAATGTTGGCTATAAAGGAACTACAGCACGGTCACATGACTTCACGTCACCACCGCTAAGCTAAAGGAGGCTAATGTTGGCTATAAAGGAACTACATCACGGTCACATGACTTCACGTCACCACCGCTAAGCTAAAGAAGGCTAAAGTTGGGCTATAAAGGAACTACAGCACGGTCACATGACTTCACGTCACCACCGCTAAGCTAAAGGAGGCTAATATTGGGCTATAAAGGAACTACAGCACGGTCACAAGACTTCACGTCACCACCGCTAAGCTAAAGGTGGCTAATGTTGGCTATAAAGGAACTACAGCACGGTCACATGACTTCACGTCACCACCGCTAAGCCAAAGGAGGCTAATGTTGGGCTATAAAGGAACTGCAGCACGGTCACATGACTTCACGTCACCACCGCTAAGCTAAAGGTGGCTAATGTTGGCTATAAAGGAACTACAGCACGGTCACATGACTTCACGTCACCACCGCTAAGCTAAAGGAGGCTAATGTTGCTATAAAGGAACTACATCACGGTCACATGACTTCACGTCACCACCGCTAAGCTAAAGAAGGCTAATGTTGGGCTATAAAGGAACTACAGCACGGTCACATGACTTCACGTCACCACCGCTAAGCTAAAGGAGGCTAATATTGGGACTATAAAGGAACTACAGCACGGTCACAAGACTTCACGTCACCACCGCTTAGCTAAAGGTGGCTAATGTTGGCTATAAAGGAACTACAGCATGGTCACATGGCTTCACGTCACCACCGCTAAGCTAAAGGAGGCTAATGTTGGCTATAAAGGAACTACAGCACGGTCACATGACTTCACGTCACCACCGCTAAGCCAAAGGTGGCTAATGTTGGGCTCTAAAGGAACTACAGCACGGTCACATGACTTCACGTCACCACCGCTAAGCCAAAGGAGGCTAATGTTGGGCTATAAAGGAACTGCAGCACGGTCACATGACTTCACGTCACCACCGCTAAGCTAAAGGTGGCTAATGTTGCTATAAAGGAACTACAGCACGGTCACATGACTTCACGTCACCACCACTAAGCTAAAGGAGGCTAATGTTGCTATAAAGGAACTACATCACGGTCACATGACTTCACGTCACCACCGCTAAGCTAAAGAAGGCTAATGTTGGGCTATAAAGGAACTACAGCACGGTCACATGACTTCAGGTCACCACCGCTAAGCTAAAGGAGGCTAATATTGGGCTATAAAGGAACTACAGCACGGTCACAAGACTTCACGTCACCACCGCTTAGCTAAAGGTGGCTAATGTTGCTATAAAGGAACTACAGCATGGTCACATGGCTTCACGTCACCACCGCTAAGCTAAAGGTGGCTAATGTTGGGCTATAAAGGAACTACAGCACGGTCACATGACTTCACGTCACCACCGCTAAGCCAAAGGAGGCTAATGTTGGGCTATAAAGGAACTGCAGCACGGTCACATGACTTCACGTCACCACCGCTAAGCTAAAGGTGGCTAATGTTGCTATAAAGGAACTACAGCACGGTCACATGACTTCAGGTCACCACCGCTAAGCTAAAGGAGGCTAATATTGGACTATAAAGGAACTACAGCACGGTCACAAGGCTTCACGTCACCACCGCTAAGCTAAAGGAGGCTAATGTTGCTATAAAGGAACTACAGCATGGTCACATGGCTTCACTTCACCACCGCTAAGCCAAAGGTGGCTAATGTTGGGCTATAAAGGAACTACAGCATGGTCACATGGCTTCACGTCACCACCGCTAAGCTAAAGGTGGCTAATGTTGGGCTCTAAAGGAACTACAGCACGGTCACATGACTTCACGTCACCACCGCTAAGCCAAAGGAGGCTAATGTTGGGCTATAAAGGAACTGCAGCACGGTCACATGACTTCACGTCACCACCGCTAAGCTAAAGGTGGCTAATGTTGCTATAAAGGAACTACAGCACGGTCACATGACTTCACGTCACCACCGCTAAGCTAAAGGAGGCTAATGTTGCTATAAAGGAACTACATCACGGTCACATGACTTCACGTCACCACCGCTAAGCTAAAGAAGGCTAATGCTGGGCTATAAAGGAACTACAGCACGGTCACATGACTTCAGGTCACCACCGCTAAGCTAAAGGAGGCTAATATTGGGCTATAAAGGAACTACAGCACGGTCACAAGACTTCACGTCACCACCGCTTAGCTAAAGGTGGCTAATGTTGCTATAAAGGAACTACAGCATGGTCACATGGCTTCACGTCACCACCGCTAAGCTAAAGGTGGCTAATGTTGGGCTATAAAGGAACTACAGCACGGTCACATGACTTCACGTCACCACCGCTAAGCTAAAGGTGGCTAATGTTGGGCTATAAAGGAACTACAGCACGGTCACATGACTTCACGTCACCACCGCTAAGCCAAAGGAGGCTAATGTTGGGCTATAAAGGAACTGCAGCACGGTCACATGAAAGTTGTTAAAAATTGCTCCACCTGTAGCACGTACAATAACATGTTGCATACTTACCACCATTGCAAAATCCTGGACAAACATAACCTGCTCAGCTGGGAAAATATTTTAAAACACACTGACGCGTGACTAATTTTTAGGAGGAGGAGGAGGAGGAGGAGGAGGAGGAGGAGGAGGAGGAGGAGGAGGAGGAGGAGGAGGAGGAGGAGGAGGAATCATGTGCTGAGACTGAACATGGAAACTGAGACAGTTTGGATACGCTTGGTGAACCCTAAACCCTTTACTCAGGCAGCGCTGGAAACAAAATAAAAAGAGTCTGGGTATAAAACCCAGAGAGAAACAAACGTACAATCAGAACGACCGCATTCACGTCAGCGCATTTCTTCATTGTTGTTATGAAGGTTATTGTATTTACATTGTTTCCTGGGATGTGTCAGATCTGTGTGTCAGACGGAGTTTACTTGACCAAAGATATTCACAGAGACTTCTTGAGAAGACATGTTTAAGTTCAAAGCAGATGCCATGCAGACGCACATAAAAGTTGGTCGAGTTTGTTTGATGGAAATACTTCAGAAACATTCGGAGCTACAGACGTTTATTGATTAAAAAATCACATTAATGATCAGTTTTGGTTTTCTCAGCCAACACAATCAGAAATTAAAAAAATAAATGATTGTGAAGGTTTCTCAGATCCTCCGGGTTTTGGTTTTTTTAGACTTTAGTTTCCAAGATTAGGCGCTCTCACACCGGAGTACTTTCCCCCCCGAACTAGGCCGAGAGGGGGGGGGTTTGGTTTCACACCAAAAAGGATCTGGGCCGAGTCCAAAATTGTGCGAACCTTTTCAGATCGGCCCTGCTAGAGAGGTAGCACTTTCCTGAGGAGGAAATGGTTCGTGGGTGTGTCGGCCTGATTGGCTGGGCGAATTGCAAACCACGTAAAACTCCGAAAAGTGTTGTGAAGCCGCCATTTTATTTGCTCGCATTATTAACCCAGCACAGAAACCACAACTTCAGTCGACTCCATCATGTCTGAGGAAGATGAACAGACGCCTCATGCACAGCGGATGGGGGTGGCAGTATACGCCGTGAAGTTGTTTGGGGCCTGCCAGTAAATCTTCTTCTTCTTCTTCTTCTTCTTCTTCTTCTTCTTCTTCTTCTTCTTCTTCTTCTTCTTCTTCTTCTTCTTCTTCTTCTTCTTCTTCTTCTTCTTCTTCTTCTTCTTCTTCTTCTTCTTCTTCTTCTTCTTCTTCTTCTTCTTCTTCTTCTTCTTCTTCTTCTTCTTCTTCTTCTTCTTCTTCTTCTTCTTCTTCTTCTTCAGGGACTCATTCCGAACGCGATCTACTAGGACAGTACCGGCGGGGACTAAAGAGTTCGGGGGGACTAAGTACCGGGGACAAGTACCGGCTAAGTACTTGGTGTGAAAGCGGCTAATGATTTACAAACGTCTAAGGAACCATTTTCCAGTCGTTAACATTACATGCTGCTTATATTAGTAAAATGTTGTGTTCCGTTTGAAATGTTGTTTGAATTTCGTTTATATTTTATGGGGTGAAATGCTGTTTTTAAATGTTTGTATTTTACATTTCTTTATATGTTTTTGTGAAATGTCATTTATTAAATGTTTTATAAATGTTTAAATGAAAGTGTGTTTAATCCAACCTGATCTCACCAGAATGCGTGACTCCACCACGACTCCTTAACACCGCATTTTTAAATCTACTTTATAGCTTGTAGGAACTCACGGGAGGCTTCTTTTATTTTATTTGTAGTCATAATATTTTTTTATTTTTCGTCAGAATGTAAAAATTACATTAGTTACGAATTTGCGTTTTTAAGGAAGGCCAGAGCTTCAGCTGTGTCAAATAGATTGTTCCCTTTCGTTAACGTTATTTAAAAGATAATGATCATGTCCCCTCTATTGTATTACGAGCGTCCATTCCCATTGGATAACGCAGAATTTTACACCCGGAAGTAAGTGTTCTCCTGGGTGTCGATTGATGTCACAGTGATATCTGCACTACTCATCGACTAAAAACACCAGATTGTCCTTGTTGATTACACAACGTTGATTGGTTTGAATTGTGAACAATGCTTTTGTATTTTCCCCCTTCAATTCGGAGAAACAAAGATTTTTTCGGAGTTTTAGGACGGCAGAAGACACTACACTACCCAGAATCCTCAGCTATCGTTTGGGACTACACCATGTGCTTTGCTTGACAAACCCCGTGATCAGTCCTCAAGCTCTGTGATTGGTTGACCTCCAACTGCATTCCATATGAAAACGTTTGGTAAAAGAGAAAATCATACTTTATTCAGCAGTGCTTGCTTCACTCTCTGAAAGTCACACTGAAGGCATTGTAATACATGGCTCAGCTGCATTAAATATCACACATCTGTCCCTAGTTCTTTATTTATCTCCAGAGATCGGGCTCAGAATAGACCGGAAACTATTCTTTTACCGTTCTGTCTTAATTTCACAATAAATTAGTATTCATATTTTGTTTTGATATTTTTGTTTTTTATTAACTTAGACGACTGGGTCATGTTAAGACCATCTTTTCTGTGTTGCTGTGGGGTTTTTCCATCGCTTTTGTGTTACACATATCACAACAATAACTCAATAATATTCGTCGTAAACTAAACCGGAAACAGCAGTATATCTTATTTTGTTATCACTGTAAACTTGACAGCCTTTTAACCCAACCACCTACTGGTTGAAGCACGTTACTGCACGTTTAGAGTAATAACGTGTGTTACTTAGAGTGTTACTTTTTAATGACTGTTTAAAATGCCTTTTTTTCACTTTTTGAATGTGTTATATTTTATGAAAACATTCAAATATTAAGAGTACATACAAAATAGTGGGGAAGTAGAAGGTCAATGATATAAATATAGAATAGAAAATATCAAGAAGATACTCAAATGATAGAGTAAAACAGTGTAGTGCCTGATAGGAGGATGTGCTAACTAATAAGGCTTTATTTAAACATTAAAGAATACTTTAGGTTAAGGTCTTCTTTTAAATAGGAAAAACGCTTTGGCGGTATCTATCGACAGATAAATATTAAGCCTGACAAAGTCTAAATTGCATGGTTTGTTTTGGAACTGGACAATCAACTTTCCTGCAATGTTAACTATGTTGAAGCACTTATTTTAACTGATATTATACACATTAATGATACTCTTATGTAGATAGAATAAGAAATGTGCAGAATACGACAGTGTAATGGTGGAGGTACACACATATTGATAGATGTCTTGTAATACATGTATATGATATGTCAATAAACCTTAGAACATCTTGAAATCTTGAAAGGGATGTGCAAAATAGCCATCATATACAGTCTTTAATGAACTATTAGAGAATAACGAGTAATGAATATGCTTTAAACGGATCTGCAGATAAATATTTAGTCTTCTCAAGCACCAATAATCAAATATCTCTCCTGATTGTCGGCACTTGACAATCACCTTCCCTGAATTTCACTCAGGTGTAACTAAAGTCTGATTTAAGGGTTGTTTATATTTCACATCATTAATCAGAATCTGTAAAGTAACTAAAATAAATGTAGTGGAGTAAAAATACCAGGTTAACCTTAAAGAAAGCCCTCAGGATTATAAAAGACCCCCATCACCCCAGCCACAAACGGTTCTGTCTGCTGCGTCTGGCAGGCGGTACCGCAGCATCCGGACTAAAACCACCAGACACAGAGACAGCTTCATCCCACAGGCCATACGATTATTAAACATCCATAACATTCATCTGGCTGCTACTTAGAAATTATGTATCTAATATATCATATTCCAATCACTTGTAGACTCTTATTGCACAATTTCACTATTTTTTCTGTGTATATGTTTTATTGCGTAGCACTGTTGGAGGAGCCTGTGACCTAAGGGGTAGCACACGTTCGATTCCTGTTTTGAATAGTGCGCCGTCGATGGGTTTCATTCCATTTCAAAGTCCTTTTTGACGCTCTGTGTAAACTTCGCACACAACATCCAATCACAGAGCTTGAGGACTGATCACGGGTTTGTCAAGCTAAGCACATGGTGTAGTCCCAAACGATAGCTGAGGATTCTGGGTAGTGTAGTGTCTTCTGCCATCCTAAAACTCAGAAAAAACATTTGTTTCTCCGAATCGAAGGGGGAAAAATACAAAAGTATTGCACACAATTCAAACCAATCAATGTTGTGTCATTAACAAGGACAATCTGGTGGTTTTTAGTCGATGAGTAGTGCAGATATCACTGTGAAATCATCAGGGATCTACTTCCGGGTGTAAAATCTCGTTATCCAATGGGAATGGACGCT
Source organism: Champsocephalus esox (assembly GCA_036324585.1). Lineage (NCBI taxonomy): Eukaryota > Metazoa > Chordata > Actinopteri > Perciformes > Channichthyidae > Champsocephalus > Champsocephalus esox. Next base: position 45,782,554 of record CM070495.1, read on the forward strand.
CGTAATACAATACAGAGGACATGATCTTTATCTTTTAAATAACGTTAACTGAAGGGAACAATCTATTGGACACAGCTGAAGCTCTTCCTTAAAAACTAACTAATGTAATACAAATCACAGTTGCATTACCCACAATGCACTGTTTTTTGAGAACAAAAATTCGTAACTAATGTAATTTTTACATTCTGACGAAAAATAAAAAAAGTTATGAATACAAATAAAATAAAAGAAGCCTCCCGTGAGTTACTACACGCTATAAAGTAGATTTAAAAAACGTTGTATAGAATGAAAGCTCCCTGCGGGACGCTGTAGAAATGCGTGTGTGCACCACGACAAAGGAGCCTCATTCACTTTACATTGGGGTTGTTTGCGTGGTGCCGACACGCACATGTAACAAAGTTCGTGAGTCCACCACGCATTGCGGTGTTCAGGAGTCGTGGTGGAGTCACGCATTCTGGTGAGATCAGGCTGGTTTGAAATGTTGTCATGTTTTCTTAAAGGTTTTAATCTGCTCATTGAGAACGCCTATTGATTGTTGCTCTTTGTTTTTCTTCTGAATTCGACATCAGAGGGTTGAAGGTCTGTCCCGACTCTGCAGTGGATCACAGCTTCCCCTCTCAAGCTGTGTCAAGTGGCCATGTGCTGAGAGGCTTGATCGTGAGAGAAAGGGCTCCTTCTCTGCGCCCGAGAGGCCTCGCTTTTCCACCTGAGCCACAGGTGTTTTCTTAACGTTCCTGCGGTCGGAACGGCTGCAGCTCCGACATTTAGCTTCACCCTGGAAATGTTGACTTTTCGCTCTCCTCCTCCCCGCCAGCCCGGGGGGGGGAAGAAAAACCCCACTCTGGCTCCTGATAAACTGTGTGTGTGTGTGTGTGTGTGTGTGTGTGTGTGTGTGTGTGTGTGTGTGTAAACATGTGTGTGTGTGAATGTGTGTTCTATGATGATTATGGTGGTGATTGTAGCCTATCACCTTTCCTTTGACGCACAGTGGAAACGGCTGCAGGCGGGCGGAGCTCAGTAACATGATGATGAAAAATGTCAGCGCGTGTGCAGGTGCTTCTGTGTTTGCACAGCGGAGAGGACTCTGGTGAAGTAAGAGCCGGGTTGTCGTTTAAAGGTAGAGTTCGCCAGTTTCGGGGAATACACATTTGCTTTCTTGCAGGGAGTTAGACGTGCAGATAAACAGCATTCTGGTGTTTGTACAGTAAGTTCGAAAAGCTGCCTTTACTAGCTGAGTTTAGCTTAGCATAACAACTGGAAATAGGAGGAAAACCAATCCACCTGAATCTCAATTGATCCAATGTTTACAAAATAAGAAGAATCCATTAAGTTACTGGACCTTCCAGAGACCTAACACATCTGAGTGAAGTCCTACAAAATAAAATATTTAAACTTTCTAAAAAGGTTTTAAACTTTGATAGGGTATAAAGTTCTGAAACATTGGATTTTGGATTATTGCAGAAAATAATTATTTTCACACCCAACATTAGCCTCCTTTAGCTTAGCGGTGGTGACGTGAAGTCATGTGACCGTGCTGTAGTTCCTTCATAGCCCAACATTAGCCTCCTTTAGCTTAGCGGTGGTGACGTGAAGTCATGTGACCGTGCTGTAGTTCCTTTATAGCCCAACATTAGCCTCCTTTAGCTTAGCGGTGGAGACGTGAAGTCATGTGACCGTGCTGTAGTTCCTTTATAGCCCAACATTAGCCACCTTTAGCTTAGCGGTGGTGACGTGAAGTCATGTGACCGTTCTGTAGTTCCTTTATAGCCCAACATTAGCCTCCTTTAGCTTTAGCGGTGGTGACGTGAAGTCATGTGACCGTGCTGTAGTTCCTTTATAGCCCAACATTAGCCACCTTTAGCTTAGCGGTGGTGACGTGAAGTCATGTGACCGTGCTGTAGTTCCTTTATAGCCCAACATTAGCCTCCTTTAGCTTAGCGGTGGTGACGTGAAGTCATGTGACCGTGCTGTAGTTCCTTTATAGCCCAACATTAGCCTCCTTTAGCTTAGCGGTGGTGACGTGAAGTCATGTGACCGTGCTGTAGTTCCTTTATAGCCCAACATTAGCCTCCTTTAGCTTAGCGGTGGTGACGTGAAGTCATGTGACCGTGCTGTAGTTCCTGTATAGCCCAACATTAGCCACCTTTAGCTTAGCGGTGGTGACGTGAAGTCATGTGACCGTGCTGTAGTTCCTTTATAGCCCAACATTAGCCTCCTTTAGCTTAGCGGTGGTGACGTGAAGTCATGTGACCGTGCTGTAGTTCCTTTATAGCCCAACATTAGCCTCCTTTAGCTTAGCGGTGGTGACGTGAAGTCATGTGACCGTGCTGTAGTTCCTTTATAGCCCAACATTAGCCACCTTTAGCTTAGCGGTGGTGACGTGAAGTCATGTGACCGTGCTGTAGTTCCTTTATAGCCCAACATTAGCCTCCTTTAGCTTAGCGGTGCTGACGTGAAGTCATGTGACCGTGCTGTAGTTCCTTTATAGCCCAACATTAGCCACCTTTAGCTTAGCGGTGGTGAAGTCATGTGACCGTGCTGTAGTTCCTTTATAGCCCAACATTAGCCTCCTTTAGCTTAGCGGTGGTGACGTGAAGTCATGTGACCGTGCTGTAGTTCCTTTATAGCCCAACATTAGCCTCCTTTAGCTTAGCGGTGGTGACGAGAAGTTCTTAGCTTTTTACTTTAAAAATCATGAAGTGGTTTGTTTGACAGAGATCAGTTTCTGCAATAATCCAAAATCACATGGAGGAATCCCATCGGCTTTTTTCTGATGAACTGAAAATGATGCAATGCTCACGTCTGGGTCGTCCTACAAAAATACACCATCACCACTATATATTAACGGTCTTTTTGTGCTTTAAATCCCCAATTTCCATCCTCACCCCGTCTTCAATATAACATTTCCTCTCTGCTTCAAATCAGTTTCCAAAGCCACGACTCAAATATCACGGAGAGGTAATCAGTGTTGTTAGCTTTCACACTAATAGCAGAATTAAAGGTAATATTGTGCTTTTTAATCCTCACCTTTCACCTCCCTCTGTTCTCCTGCTGTCTTTTCCACCCTTCACCTGTGTGACCTCCACACCCCCACCCCGTGTTACCTGGCATGCAAACGCAGCCGTTTATGTTCCCGGGGATTCGTTTTTCTGGCAATCTCTGCCAGAGACAATATTATGCTGGAAATATACAGGTATTAACTGTTAAGATTTCAGATGGTCAAATAAACCGGCTGCAACAGAGAGGAGTCTGTGTGTGGACTCTTAATGAAACACGAGGGGGAAGCTGCTCAATCACTAATAATTACTCCCCACGTCCACCAGGTGATTTCCAACCCCCTCTCTCCCGGCCTTTGATTTCAATGTGACGTTCATTTCACGCTCATTTCCTCCCAGCCGTGTGAAGGCCGGCTTTCATTCGCAGCTCGGAGCCACTAAGCAGGCTCTCATGCTCTGACCTTTAGCCGGCGGGACACACCGCGCTCAGCGGGAAGCAAATGATGATGGATCTGTTTTGGCGAACTTCGGGATAGAGTTACGCCGCTTACATCTGGCTGCATGTGTCTTTACGTCCAGGGGCGAGACTGCAGACCTGTTGTTAGGTGGGGAAAGTACTCAGGTTGTTCTTTGATATATGTCTGATATATATTAGTGTCCCCTCTTCTCCATGTCTCTTCTACATCAACACGTGTCCCCTCTTCTCCATGTCTCTTCTACATCAACATGTGTCCCCTCTTCTCCATGTCTCTTCTACATCAACACGTGTCCCCTCTTCTCCATGTCTCTTCTACATCAACATGTGTCCCCTCTTCTTCATGTCTCTTCTACATCAACATGTGTCCCCTCTTCTCCATGTCTCTTCTACATCAACACGTGTCCCCTCTTCTCCATGTCTCTTCTACATCAACATGTGTCCCCTCTTCTCCATGTCTCTTCTACATCAACATGTGTCCCCTCTTCTCCATGTCTCTTCTACATCAACATGTGTCCCCTCTTCTTCATGTCTCTTCTACATCAACACGTGTCCCCTCTTCTCCATGTCTCTTCTACATCAACATGTGTCCCCTCTTCTCCATGTCTCTTCTACATCAACACGTGTCCCCTCTTCTCCATGTCTCTTCTACATCAACATGTGTCCCCTCTTCTCCATGTCTCTTCTACATCAACATGTGTCCCCTCTTCTTCATGTCTCTTCTACATCAACACGTGTCCCCTCTTCTCCATGTCTCTTCTACATCAACACGTGTCCCCTCTTCTCCATGTCTCTTCTACATCAACACGTGTCCCCTCTTCTTCACGTCTCCTCTACATCAACACGTGTCCCCTCTTCTTCATGTCTCTTCTACATCAACACGTGTCCCCTCTTCTCCATGTCTCTTCTACATCAACATGTGTCCCCTCTTCTCCATGTCTCTTCTACATCAACACGTGTCCCCTCTTCTCCATGTCTCTTCTACATCAACACGTGTCCCCTCTTCTCCATGTCTCTTCTACATCAACACGTGTCCCCTCTTCTTCATGTCTCTTCTACATCAACACGTGTCCCCTCTTCTCCATGTCTCTTCTACATCAACACGTGTCCCCTCTTCTTCATGTCTCTTCTACATCAACACGTGTCCCCTCTTCTTCATGTCTCTTCTACATCAACACGTGTCCCCTCTTCCTCATGTCTCTTCTACATCAACACGTGTCCCCTCTTCTCCATGTCTCTTCTACATCAACACGTGTCCCCTCTTCTCCATGTCTCTTCTACATCAACATGTGTCCCCTCTTCTTCACGTCTCTTCTACATCAACACGTGTCCCCTCTTCTCCATGTCTCTTCTACATCAACACGTGTCCCCTCTTCTCCATGTCTCTTCTACATCAACACGTGTCCCCTCTTCTCCATGTCTCTTCTACATCAACACGTGTCCCCTCTTCTCCATGTCTCTTCTACATCAACATGTGTCCCCTCTTCTTCATGTCTCTTCTACATCAACATGTGTCCCCTCTTCTTCATGTCTCTTCTACATCAACATGTGTCCCCTCTTCTTCATGTCTCTTCTACATCAACATGTGTCCCCTCTTCTTCATGTCTCTTCTACATCAACACGTGTCCCCTCTTCTCCATGTCTCTTCTACATCAACACGTGTCCCCTCTTCTCCATGTCTCTTCTACATCAACACATGTCCCCTCTTCTTCATCAACATGTGTCCCCTCTTCTTCATGTCTCTTCTACATCAACATGTGTCCCCTCTTCTTCATGTCTCTTCTACATCAACATGTGTCCCCTCTTCTTCATGTCTCTTCTACATCAACATGTGTCCCCTCTTCCTCATGTCTCTTCTACATCAACATGTGTCCCCTCTTCTCCATGTCTCTTCTACATCAACATGTGTCCCCTCTTCTCCATGTCTCTTCTACATCAACATGTGTCCCCTCTTCTCCATGTCTCTTCTACATCAACATGTGTCCCCTCTTCTTCATGTCTCTTCTACATCAACACGTGTCCCCTCTTCTTCGTGTCTCTTCTACATCAACACGTGTCCCCTCTTCTTCGTGTCTCTTCTACATCAACACGTGTCCCCTCTTCTTCGTGTCTCTTCTACATCAACACGTGTCCCCTCTTCTCCGTGTCTCTTCTACATCAACATGTGTCCCCTCTTCTTCATGTCTCTTCTACATCAACATGTGTCCCCTCTTCTCCATGTCTCTTCTACATCAACATGTGTCCCCTCTTCTCCATGTCTCTTCTACATCAACATGTGTCCCCTCTTCTCCATGTCTCTTCTACATCAACATGTGTCCCCTCTTCTCCATGTCTCTTCTACATCAACATGTGTCCCCTCTTCTCCATGTCTCTTCTACATCAACATGTGTCCCCTCTTCTCCATGTCTCTTCTACATCAACACGTGTCCCCTCTTCTCCATGTCTCTTCTACATCAACACGTGTCCCCTCTTCTCCATGTCTCTTCTACATCAACACGTGTCCCCTCTTCTCCATGTCTCTTCTACATCAACATGTGTCCCCTCTTCTCCATGTCTCTTCTACATCAACATGTGTCCCCTCTTCTCCATGTCTCTTCTACATCAACATGTGTCCCCTCTTCTTCATGTCTCTTCTACATCAACATGTGTCCCCTCTTCTTCATGTCTCTTCTACATCAACATGTGTCCCCTCTTCTTCATGTCTCTTCTACATCAACATGTGTCCCCTCTTCTTCATGTCTCTTCTACATCAACATGTGTCCCCTCTTCTTCATGTCTCTTCTACATCAACATGTGTCCCCTCTTCTTCATGTCTCTCCTACATCAACATGTGTCCCCTCTTCTTCATGTCTCTCCTACATCAACATGTGTCCCCTCTTCTTCATGTCTCTCCTACATCAACATGTGTCCCCTCTTCTTCATGTCTCTTCTACATCAACATGTGTCCCCTCTTCTTCATGTCTCTCCTACATCAACATGTGTCCCCTCTTCTTCATGTCTCTCCTACATCAACATGTGTCCCCTCTTCTTCATGTCTCTCCTACATCAACATGTGTCCCCTCTTCTTCATGTCTCTCCTACATCAACATGTGTCCCCTCTTCTTCATGTCTCTCCTACATCAACATGTGTCCCCTCTTCTTCATGTCTCTTCTACATCAACATGTGTCCCCTCTTCTTCATGTCTCTTCTACATCAACATGTGTCCCCTCTTCTTCATGTCTCTTCTACATCAACACGTGTCCCCTCTTCTCCATGTCTCTTCTACATCAACATGTGTCCCCTCTTCTCCATGTCTCTTCTACATCAACATGTGTCCCCTCTTCTTCATGTCTCTTCTACATCAACATGTGTCCCCTCTTCTTCATGTCTCTTCTACATCAACATGTGTCCCCTCTTCTCCATGTCTCTTCTACATCAACATGTGTCCCCTCTTCTTCATGTCTCTTCTACATCAACATGTGTCCCCTCTTCTTCATGTCTCTTCTACATCAACATGTGTCCCCTCTTCTCCATGTCTCTTCTACATCAACATGTGTCCCCTCTTCTTCATGTCTCTTCTACATCAACATGTGTCCCCTCTTCTCCATGTCTCTTCTACATCAACATGTGTCCCCTCTTCTTCATGTCTCTTCTACATCAACATGTGTCCCCTCTTCTTCATGTCTCTTCTACATCAACATGTGTCCCCTCTTCTTCATGTCTCTTCTACATCAACATGTGTCCCCTCTTCTTCATGTCTCTTCTACATCAACATGTGTCCCCTCTTCTTCATGTCTCTTCTACATCAACATGTGTCCCCTCTTCTTCATGTCTCTCCTACATCAACATGTGTCCCCTCTTCTTCATGTCTCTCCTACATCAACATGTGTCCCCTCTTCTTCATGTCTCTCCTACATCAACATGTGTCCCCTCTTCTTCATGTCTCTCCTACATCAACATGTGTCCCCTCTTCTTCATGTCTCTCCTACATCAACATGTGTCCCCTCTTCTTCATGTCTCTCCTACATCAACATGTGTCCCCTCTTCTTCATGTCTCTCCTACATCAACATGTGTCCCCTCTTCTTCATGTCTCTCTACATCAACATGTGTCCCCTCTTCTACATCAACATGTGTCCCCTCTGTGGAAAGAGACTCTGAAAACTTCAGGAACAAAGATTTTCTCTCTTTTTGATCCATTTCTATAAAAACCTGCCGATCAGATTTTGGCCACTTGATGATGTCATAACGATGTTTTGTCTTGTGTACCCATTAGCCAATCAGCAACCAAGGTACCCACTTTGGAAACAGGGCTGAAACAGGTAATGCTGCAATGATCTGTTTGGTGTTTCAGCCAATCAGAGACGGGCTCTGGATATCTCTGAGACCTGTGATACAGTGATGAAACACAGGATAACAAGGACCTTTAAACAAAGTTACAAGGGTGGGTTGAGAGAATGGAGACAAGCGATGGATGTAAGTAGACTCAGCCATGATTAGATCAGGGGTTGAGGCGTGGCCATGCTCCGGTCACTAAGATAACAAATTAACTTCATTTATTTTACATTTGAGTCAATGAACTAAAGGTCTTGTAATGTGTAGCCAGGAGATCATATCTGCTTCTTCATGGACATCACTTTCACTTTTACTCTCTGCTGCTACATCATAATAATAATACATTTATATAGTGCTTTTCCTGGTGCTCAAAGCGCTTAATGTTGTAGGGTATTGTATCTAACAGTGGGTGAGCAGCTTCTCCACAGAGCAGGGCTTGTATTTTCTGTCATATCAACATGCAGTAAGGGCAGAGCGCCATCTACAGGCAGTGACTGCTCATTACAATGGCACTGTGGCTCTATTCTGCCGGGATGAGGTCCTCTGTCTTTTCCTTACAATCTTCTGGGCCCAGGAGTTCAACATTTGTAATCCCCATCTGGTCGGATCAGATTTGGATTTTGGGGAGTTCAAAACCAAAAAGCAGGATTAGGATCACATTGATATCCGATCAGCTCTCAGCTCCTCCTCTGTGGCTCTGACTGTAGAGGCTTCTCAATTCTTAAATTTCTCCTCCTCGACTCCCCTCCTCGAGACTTAGTCCCGCCCACAGGAGATGCGAGCGGAGGACCGAGGAGGGGAACCGAGGAGAGAGGAGGGGAAGCAGCAGACGTTTAAAGAAATGAGAACTCCTCTCCTCTGAGCGGTCATATTAAAGCGACGTCCGTTCATTATTACGTGGCAACAGCTGCATCAGCTGGCGAGTGTGTTGTCATATTTTATAATCTCTGCTGGATCAGCTGAACATTGTTCCCCACATATTTACTTTGAATTCATTGAGAGTGCGGTATAATGAGACAATACCAGGCTACAGATGCGGACACACACACACACACACACACACACATATATTTATATAAATATATGCAATTTAAAGTATGAGAGCACTCTCATAATAACGTAACACAATCAGAGACAGGATATATCCCCTCTCTCTCTGGTCGCTGAAATGGGGAATTGAAATGACGGGCCAAAAGTTGTATTTGCAAGTATTAAAGTAAGCAGAGGACACCAAACCAACTGAGACCTGCCTGTCCGCCGCATCTGCGCACTGTACCACACACACACCTACTAACTGTACAACACACACCTACACACTGTACCACACACACCTACACACTGTACCACACACACACCTACTACACTGTACAACACACACCTACACACTGTACCACACACACCTACACACTGTACCACACACACCTACACACTGTACACACACGCACCTACACACTGTACGACACGCACCGACACTGTACCACACACACCTACACACTGTACCACATGCACCGACACTGTACCACACACACTTACACTCTGTACCACACACACCTACACACTGTACAACACACACCTACACACTGTACCACACACACACCTACACACTGTACAACACACACCTACACACTGTACCACACACACCTACACACTGTACCACACACACCTACACACTGTACAACACACACCTACACACTGTACCACACACACCTACACACTGTACCACACACACCTACACACTGTACAACACACACCTACACACTGTACCACACACACCTACACACTGTACCACCACCTACACACTGTACCACACCACACTGTACCCACACACCGACCTGTACCACACACACACCTACACACTGTACCACACACCGACACTGTACCACACGCACCTACACACTGTACCACACGCACCTACACACTGTACCACACGCACCTACACACTGTACCACACACACCTACACACTGTACAACACACCTACACTGTACACACACACCTACACACTGTACAACACACACCTACACACTGTACCACACACACGACACTGTACACACACACACCTACACACTGTACACATCACCACTGTACACACACACCGACACTGTACACACACACCTACACACTGTACCACATGCACCTACACACTGTACCACACACACCTACACACTGTACCACACACCGACACTGTACCACACACACTACACTCTGTACCACACACACCTACCCACTGTACCACACACACCTACACACTGTACCACACACACCTACACACTGTACCACACACACCTACACACGGTACCACACACACCGACAGCTCCTAAAGCATAATCTACAGCCGTTGTGTATTTTATTGTGAAGCACTAAATGTTCTTAGAAAAATATGGACTCTTTGTAGATATCTACTAAACTAAAGCAAAGAGAGAGAGTGGTCTGTTCTACTGAGTGATATCTATTCTACACACTGCTCTGCTTTCTGCAGGACCTCACAGCTGTTGCATGCAGAGCTGTGATTGGCTGAGATAAGTCCGGCCGTGCGTCACGCCTCCACCGTTCCCGGAAATGCATCCGCGGAGGAGCCGTGGAGGACCCATCAGTGTCTCCTCGGTTAGAGCTCCTCCAGAGAGCCTCCTCGATCCTCGGTCCTCGGTGTGCGTTTAGAGAAATGAGACGTCCTTCAACATGGTGCACTGAAATTCATTTCCGGGTCACTACCGGAGGACCGAGGAGTCGAGGAGTCGAGGAGTCGAGGAGTCGAGGAGTCGAGGAGGGGGATTTGAGTATTGAGAAGCCTCTTGTGTGTGAAAGAGCTGCTCTCTCTCTGCTCACAGCCTCCATCTTCCTCCTCTTCTGCTCCTCGTCCTCCCTCAGTGCAGCCAGCCTGGCCTCCTCTTCCTCTTCTAGAAACTGGTGAAGCTTCTTGAACTGCTCCTTAATCTGCGTCTCTGTGCGTTGAGCCTGGACCTTCAGGTGTCCTGCTGTCTGATCAAACTCCACTTGAACTTCTTCACAGAGCTCCAGTTTCTCCTGGAAGGGCTGCAGAGCTTCCTGGAGCTCCTCTCTGAGATCCTGAGCGGCTTCATCCATGGGTCTGAATCTGTGGTTGGTGTGTGCTTTTGAATCTCTGCAGACGAGACACACTGGCTGCTGATGGTCCAGACAGAAGAGTCTGAGTCTCTCAGAGTGCAGACTGCAGAGAGCCTCTGGAGGCCTCTGACCTCTCTCCAGCAAGAAGGCCTCACTCAGATTCTTCAAAGCCAGGTTACAGGGAGGATGATCCACCAATGATCTTGTCTTACAAACTGGACACTCCTTTACTTCTTTCCCCGTCCACCAGGTCTGCAGACAGGCGTTACAGAAGCTGTGGCTGCAGGACAGAACAACAGGATCTCTAAAGACGTCCTTACAGACCGGACAGCAGAGCTCTTCCTCTAACCTGGAAGCCATGTTGTCTCCGAGTGAAGCTGAAACACAGCAGACAGGAAGTGCAGTCAGTCACGGCTCCGCTCCCCCTCCTCCCCTGACTTCTCTCTGAGTGATGTTTGGGGACTCACCTTCAGGGGGGAGGGTCCGCGGGTTGAAGCAGCAGGGCTGTAGTTTCCACTTGTCTCTCCTGCAGCTGAACTCGGAGGAAGTTGTTAGTCTGGTCTGAAGGTGAATCTGATCGTCCGTCTCTCCGCAGTGAGGGAGAGGAACAAACTGTTTGCTGGTTAGTCTCATGCCCCTTTCACACCAGCGCTTTTCAGGCTCCAGCTCGGAGCTAGAGCCTGAAAAGCGCCGGGTTTTCCTGTTCACACCGCAGCGGCGCCGGCTCTTAGCTCCGGAATCCGCTTCATTTCCAGCTCCAAAAAATTGTCGGTCTAGAGGCAAGAGCTTTGGAGCTAAGAGGCGGCGTCGCTTACGTCTCTCTCACATCGAGGCGTGCAGGAAACTAAACCCACCTCCCCTGAACACGGGTCGACTGTCAGCCTGCCTACAAGCAGTAGTGCCTATAGCAACACATCCTCACTCCCAGGTCGGCCTATGTTGACGTTATGTCAAGTCCCCTGCCGGCTTTTTCCAACGCAAGGGGGGGGGCCTTAGCGTCCATTTTCAACGCAAGGGGGGGGGCCTTAGCGTCCATTTTCAACGCAAGGGGGGGGGCCTTAGCGTCCATTTTCAACGCAAGGGGGGGGCCCTTAGCGTCCATGTTCAGCTTTCCGGGATGTCCATGTGCTTCTATGGACGCTCATGTAAGCACGGCATTGTTTGTGTCAACTGCCCTTAAAGGCAATGAAGACACTACACTACCCAGAATCCCCAGCTATCGTTTGGCCTACACCATGTGCTCTGTTTGACGTCACGTGATTTCTCCCTGCAGAAAAAGAAAACATGGCCGAACTTCGTTTTATTCTGGGTGTAAAATGCCTATTTTAAAGTTAGTTTGGCCATTAAAATGCGTTTTGATGTCATTTGATGCGAGAAATATGAGTTGTTATTTCAGATTATGTGTGCAGTGGATGTACATGATCTTTAGTTTGCTAGTTATTACGAAGATTACTTCAGGAAATTGCGTCCAACGTTTTCATTGTTACCAAGGTGGTTGCTAGGGACGCTGCTATCGATATTATTTCTGTTATGTTCTGTAACTGTTTAATGGTGTTATCTTTATTGCTACCTCCTTCCCCGTCAATGTATAGTGTTGGTCCACAGCGCTAAACATATTAGTTTAACAAAATCCGCATCTAAAGATACGTTATTTTCCCCTGTGCAATTCCAGTCTCACATCTCACAGCACATCGTCATTAACAAATACCGGAAACAGACCGAAAATATTTTTAAAAAATAAAATAATACCTTATTCCGAGTGCTCTTGCTTTTCTCTTTGAAAGTCATCACATAACGGCATTGTAATACACGGTTCGGCTGCATTAAATATTACATATCTGCCGCAGTTCTGTATTTATAGAGCCCTGATGAGAAGACAAAGATGAGGAACTGAAAACGTGACGTGGATCATAAATATATCAGCCATTAAACAACATCTTACATTTCTTTTCACACATTACGTCTCCTTGCAGTATCAACACTAATTCGGCTCACTTTTATATTTGATCCAATTGGTAGATAGGCTGCATTTACACCATAAAGGTGCACACCTGATATAAAGAGACACCTGGTGGTTAAAGCATGTTATTGAATTTCATTATTTTTATTATTAGATATTAAAAGAATCCCTATAAAGTATATTCATTACTCGTTATTCTCTACTAATAGTTAATTACAGACTGTATATAATGACTATTTTGCACATCCCGTTCAAGATTTCAAGATGTTCTAAGGTTTATTGACATATCATATAGGCCTACACAACTGTGGTGTAGTTCTGCACTGAATGAAAAACTTGGGTCGCAGGTTCCTCAATAGTGCATTACAAGACATCTATCAATATGTGTGCATACCTCCAGCAATGTTAACTATGTTGTATGTATACTATGATGTAACGCAAATGTTCCAACTTGGGATCAATAAAGTATATCTTATCTTAAGCTGATCGATGGCTACTGCCATATTTGCAAAATGTGCCTCTGAACCTTGACAAGTGCATGTTTCAGGCTTATCAATTAATGTAATGTAATGTAATGTTATCAATTAACAACAGGAGGGGTCACAAACATAAGTCCAGCTGTTAAATAAAGCTCTTCTGACCTTAGCTGGCATGTGTGTATATATATTAATGCTGCCCATTATGGGCACAAGCAATTTTCACCCATTTATTAATTATATGTTTTAAATGTGAGTGTTTCCTGTCCCCTAAACCTCCAGGGATGTAAACAGTTTAATACTGGCAACTTCTTATTATGGGAAATACGAAACACGTCTTTTAAAACTACAACTCCCAGTAGAGACGTGCCATAGAGAACATGTTGCGAAACAGAATAGCCAGCATGTGTAGTTCTGGGGACAGGGTGGGGGAGGGGGGGGACGCGGTGGACCCGTTCAAATCCAGTTTTGAACAGTCTGCCGTGGTTCCATCCCATTTCAAGTGCTGTTCGAGGCTCGGTAACCCTCGGAGCACACTCTCCAATCACAGAGCTTGAGGACGATCACGGGGTTTGCCAAACAGAGCACATGGTGTAGTCCAAACGATAGCTGGGGATTCTGGGTAGTGTAGTGTCTTCATTGCCTTTAAGGGCAGTTGACACAAACGAATGCCGTGCTTACATGAGCGTCCAAAGAAGCACATGAACATCCCGGAAAGCTGAATATGGACGCTAAGGGCCCCCCCCCTTGCGTTGAAAATGGACGCTAAGGCCCCCCCCCTGGCGTTGAAAATGGACGCTAAGGCCCCCCCCCTGGCGTTGAAAATGGACGCTAAGGCCCCCCCCCTTGCGTTGGAAAAAGCCGGCAGGGGACTTGACATAACGTCAACATAGGCCGACCTGGGGAGTGAGGATGTGTTGCCTATAGACACACTTTCTAAAGTCAGGCAGCACTAACCAGGCTTCGTGTGGTTCTGTTTGTCTGTACCTTACTTTGACCGTTCACTGTTATCGATCACTGTGGAGAGAGGCAGACGTGTTGTTTTGTATTATTGCAGCTATCGGATGCAAGTAGTCAGTTTAGCTTCGGTTGCTATGGTAACATCACCCGTTTGATACCAGAGAAACTTTCATAACAGTGTAAACGGTGACGTCATGACGCAGCAGGGGCAGCTCCGGGGCGCCAGTGGGCCGTGTGCACAGAGCGGGAGCTGAACAGGGAAACCGGAGCCGAACCAGAAAAGCTCCCGCTCGGAGCGAGAGAGGGAAACGCGCTGGTGTGAAAGCCGCATCAGAGAGTCAGAGCTCTGTCCCGCCTCCTCTGCTGAACTCTGTCTCCTCTCGCGGAGCTCCGGGAGTGTCTCGGGGCAAAGGGCTGATTCATTGCTGGATGTAAAGACTGAAAGTGCAGCAGACTGTAGTGTTTGTATTCAAAGGTTGTTTGAACACATGTTGTTAGAAGGAGTTAAAACTTGTAAGATCCCCAAAGTGCTCTGGGATTGGGAAACCCTGGACCTTTAAAGTGCCAGTGAAGTGCATGTTTTTGCCCCAAAATGAAATGGCAGTTTCATTCCTTACATATCATTGTGCCTGTTCATGGCTAAAATAATTTTAATTATTGATTAATTAATTATGAAAAATTCAAAAATATGTTTTAATAATAACGGCCGTCTGAGCCTACCGGAAGTTGCAGACGATAGCGGCGGTGACGTCACAAGATGGGCCCAGTTGTGATTGTAAACATGGCGGAGACTTTGGAAAGTGATGAGAGAAATGATTGATTTTGACAGTTTTTCGGACAGGATAGATGAGGAAAGTGGCACAGAAGATGGAAGTAACGATGAGGAAGCGCAGGACATCATTGAACCCTACAGATTTGAGCCGTCAGGGACGTCAAGTGGGGAGGATGATGGCGACGACATGGACGATGGGGAAGACATTGGCCGGCTACAGAACACTGAATGGTTAGCAGGTTAGCAGTGACTGTGCTGTCACTGTCGATTGGAAACTAGGGGGGGGGGCTTGGGCTCAGCCTCTGGGAAATAATTAGCTTATGTACATGTCATGTGCTAGAGTATGTGCCGCGTCTTCAACCTCAAATCCCCCCAACTGCCTCTCTCTATTTGCTGCGGCTCTGTGGGAGGTCACCACTAGATGGCGATATTCTTTTGACTATACACACACACACACCCACACACACACACACTCTGTCTCTCACAGTCACGCTATGGTTGTTGGCGCCTGGCCTTTAGGACTTCCTCAGAGATGAAGTTGCAGAATGTCCCTTCTCTTCTCCCTCTGGTATCACGGGACCTTTCTAAATGTCATTTCAGATATGAGTGTGTGCATCCCGGCCGAAGCACACATGAGAAAGTGGGTCTTTCCCTATCGTGGTCGAGCGGTAATTCCCTTTATCGTAACCTAAACTAGTTTCTCTTTGAGCTTTGACCGTGTAGTCGTGCCATCTGTGGTGTGCGTGTTACAATCAAATACCCCATCACAAAACACACAAAATACAACACAAGATTAGTGAATGTAAAACATACAATAGCAACCCAACAGCACCAGCGAAACAATATGAGAGGAGCCCTCGCAGACTTTAATATTATATATATATATGACAGTAGTTTCTCATGCTTCTGCTTAATGTCACTGATGTTAGAAAATATCCCCTGTGTCCGTGTGACTAACGTGAGATCGTCTCTGTGAGAGCAAATGACCTCGTCTTCCTTATCTGCAAGAAGGGGCGCTCCAAGACTCAGGGACCTGCGCGGACCTGAACTAAGAACATCCATTCGCCTGTTGGTGACTTACACATTATGTAGCACTTGTGTCTAGAGCAGGGGCGTCAAACTCAATCTCATCGCGGGCCACATCAGCATTATGGCTGCACTCAAAGGGCCGGTCGTAACTTTAAGACTATATAAAAATACATATACAAATATATCATATATATAAAATAATGTATTATATTACATGATTGCCTCTGCATTGGATTATCATCGGATAGGGTAATAACTTCATAATTAACTACGTCTGAAAGCAGAGTCGAGGGAAAGTCTCTTCAGTGCGTATGTCCCAAAATGATTTAAAAAGAAAAGCCACATTCTGGAGAAAGAAGAAATAGAAGAATCATTTTGAAATAAAAATCTAATTCTGAGAAAAAGGAATTCTATGAAAAAAAAGGCAAATTCTGAGAAAAAAGTCACATTTGAGATGCATTGTGGGACATGTAGTTTATGGGCAACGTGCTTCTGTAGCATTAACCGTATAATAAACATATTATATTCTTTGCAAGCTCTTGTGGGGCCACGTGAAATGAAGTCGCGGGCCGGATGTGGCCCCCGGGCCTCGAGTTTGACACCCCTGATATAGACTCTTATGGCACTACTTCCATTGTATTTTATTGTATTTACTTGCACTGTTGTATCTGTGTTATTGTGTTGAGTGTTGTATCTGTGTTATTGTGTTGCGCTGTTGTATCTGTGTTATTGTGTTGCGCTGTTGTATCTGTGTTATTGTGTTGCGCTGTTGTGTCTGTGTTATTGTGTTGCGCTGTTGTGTCTGTGTTATTGTGTTGCGCTGTTGTATCTGTGTTATTGTTCGCTGTTGTATCTGTGTTATTGTGTTGCGCTGTTGTATCTGTGTTATTGTGTTGCGCTGTTGTATCTGTGTTATTGTTGTATCTGTGTTATTGTGTTGCGCTGTTGTATCTGTGTTATTGTGTTGCGCTGTTGTATCCGTGTTATTGTGTTGCACTGTTGTATCTGTGTTATTGTGTTGCGCTGTTGTATCTGTGTTATTGTGTTGCGCTGTTGTATCTGTGTTATTGTGTTGCGCTGTTGTATCTGTGTTATTGTGTTGCGCTGTTGTATCTGTGTTATTGTTGATCTGTGTTATTGTGTTGCGCTGTTGTATCTGTGTTATTGTGTTGCGCTGTTGTGTCTGTGTTATTGTGTTGCGCTGTTGTATCTGTGTTATTGTGTTGCGCTGTTGTATCTGTGTTATTGTGTTGCCTGTTGTATCTGTGTTATTGTGTTGCGCTGTTGTATCTGTGTTATTGTGTTGCGCTGTTGTATCTGTGTTATGTTGTATCTGTGTTATTGTGTTGCGCTGTTGTATCTGTGTTATTGTGTTGCGCTGTTGTATCTGTGTTATTGTGTTGCGCTGTTGTATCTGTGTTATTGTGTTGCGCTGTTGGAGGAGCCTGGGACCTCAGATGTGCATCAACATAACTAACTGTAGCTATAATATGTAATCATGTATGTGTATTGTATAATATAATATGTACACGTGACAAGAGAAGCCTTGAATCTTGAAATGGAGTTCAAGCACATTTTAGACGTGGCCAAACGGTGGTACTGCACCTCTGTGTACGTCATGTGATGTCATTGGGCCCAGAATCGACATTGGGAAAGAGACTGTAAATCAGGGAATATATTTGTTTTGAGGTGAATGAACTTCCCAAAGCTAACACGCTAATAGCCCTTATTTCAATGGTTGGATCCTCAAAGTAAAAAAATGTGCAAACAGAGGAATCCATATCCATCACAGAGCGACTATCGAGAGGCGAAGTCCCGCCCATCTACTTCCGCCCCATGGGACCTTATTTCAGAAAGATTATGCATTGAAGTCGATGGAGAGAGAAAACGTATCTCTCGATCCCGTTTGAGTTGTGCCCTGAGTTACACACATGATGTTTGTCAATCTTAAAAAAACGTTTCCAAGTCAAGAAAGTCACAGTTTTTCGTGAAACTGTTGAAATATAAGACTATGAAAAATACGCAACTATAAAGACTACAAATCCCAGAGTCTCGTAAGTGATGTCACAACTGTTTTCCTCCGCTAAATATAAGAGATAGCTATGATCAGATAACTTTAACAAGATGCCTGAGGGGGTGTGGGAGGGGGAGAAGGTGTGAGGAGGGGAGAGGGAGAGGGAGGGGAGAGGGTTGGAGGAGGGAGGAGGGGAGGAGGAGGGAGAGCAGAGAGGGGGGTGGAACGGAAGGAGTGGAAGAGCGGGGGAGAGGAGGGGGGGGGAGTGGTAGATAGGAGTTTGGAGTCACGGCAGGGAAGGGGTGCATGAACACGTGCGGGGGGTGGGAGGGGGAGGGTTGGCGGAGTCGGAGGGGTGGTGGTGCGGGCGGGAGGCGTCGTCGCTGGCGGCGTGGGTACGCTTCGTTTGTCCTTGTGGGGTTGCGCGGGTCCTCTTGAGTATGCTTGGAGCCGTCGGCGTTGGCTGCGCGTATCTTTGTGATGGCGTCTTTCTCTTTTTTCGTCTATTCTTGCGCTCGTCTTGTTCTTTCTTGACGTCTTTACTTGAGCTGCTCGCGCTGCGTGCTACTTCTACGATTTTCTTTGTTGCGTCTTCTACCCGTCTTTTGTTGGCTCTCTCTCGTCGTCTTTTCCTCGTTTTTGGTCTTCGGTATTTTCTGTTGCGTTTTTGGTTCCGGCGTTCTTTTACTCTCGCTTCCTTGGCTTCGATTCGGTTTTCGCTCGTTCGCCTCTGCGTATTTTTTCTTGGTGTTGCGCTCTTCACTTGTCTTTCCTATCCTTATGTTTTGGCTTTTTCTCGCTTCGTGTTCTCGTTTTTTTTGTACGAGTGTGTCTCAGATTTTTTCTTTTTTTCCCCCCCCCCCCCCCCCCCCCCACCACCGGTTTTTGTTTATCTTTGCTCTGTCTTTCGTAGATTCTAGGGTTCTTGCTGTCTCTTGTGTGCTTTCTCGTGTTACGTCTTATTATTCGTCTCCTTTGTCGTCCTCTTTCTCCTCCCGTCGTTCTACTGTAATGGTCTCGTTCTCGCTTTGTGGTTCTGCCTCCTTTGTTGGCGGTGTTTGCTTCTTTGCGATCTCCTTGTGAATGCTTCACATTGGTCTACGTATTTTCTTCTTACTTGAGGTTTTGGCTGAGTTCGAGGGCTCTTTCGCTTTTGATATCCGTCTCTCTTTTGTTCGTTCTTAGCTTTTGATCGGGGATATCTAGGGGCGTGATCTATTTTGCGTTCTCTCCTTTGGCTTTATCTCTCTTACGACGCGGGAGGTCCTTTCTTCTTTGTGGTTCGTGGGTCTGTTGTTTTACGGGCCTTCTGTTCGGGTTTCTGACTGGTCGGTTCTGTTGTCTCGTTTGTCTCTGGTGTTTCTTTTCTTCTTTTTTCTCGCTTCTCTTTTGCTCTTTTTGTACGTTTTTCTCGCGTGTGGTGCTGTGTGGGCTCTTTGTAGAACGTGGTCTCTCCGATGTGTGTCGTCTCTCTGGTCGCTCGGCTGTCCG
Organism: Champsocephalus esox; assembly: GCA_036324585.1. NCBI lineage: Eukaryota > Metazoa > Chordata > Actinopteri > Perciformes > Channichthyidae > Champsocephalus > Champsocephalus esox. The sequence goes on from CM070495.1 coordinate 45,802,122, forward strand.
GTATAGCGGTTTTTTGTGCGAACCTCTTGGTACTGGGTTCTATCTAATCGTTGTTCGTTGGTTTTCGCTTTTTCGTATGTTCTCGCTCTTACTAGTCGTTGGGCGTCCGCCCGGCCGGTTACGTGCTACTCTTATCGTTTATCGCGTGCTTCCTTTCGTGGCGCTTTTTCCTTAGTTCACCTGGTGCGGCGCTTGTCTGCTTTGCTTTTCGTCTCGTTATGTTCTCGCGTCTCTCTCTCAGGCTGGTCTCTTTCGCTTTTTCGTTCTGCGTTTTTACTCTGTGCCTTTGTTGCGTGTATATTCGCTTGTTTCTTCGTTCGGACTGGCTATCGGCGGGTTGTCTTGATTCTTTGCTGGTTCTCCTCTTCGGTATGGCTTGTGTTTTTTGCTCGCGTCCGCGTCGTCGCGC
>CM070495.1:45808030-45960530 GCA_036324585.1 Champsocephalus esox
ACTACATACTGATATACACCTGAACATCAGCAGGAGAGGACTCTTTAAAGTAGAGACACTACATACTGATATACACCTGAACATCAGCAGGAGAGGACTCTTTAAAGTAGAGACACTACATACTGATATACACCTGAACATCAGCAGGAGAGGACTCTTTAAAGTAGAGACACTACATACTGATATACACCTGAACATCAGCAGGAGAGGACTCTTTAAAGTAGAGACACTACATACTGATATACACCTGAACATCAGCAGGAGAGGACTCTTTAAAGTAGAGACACTACATACTGATATACACCTGAACATCAGCAGGAGAGGACTCTTTAAAGTAGAGACACTACATACTGATATACACCTGAACATCAGCAGGAGAGGACTCTTTAAAGTAGAGACACTACATACTGATATACACCTGAACATCAGCAGGAGAGGACTCTTTAAAGTAGAGACACTACATACTGATATACACCTGAACATCAGCAGGAGAGGACTCTTTAAAGTAGAGACACTACATACTGATATACACCTGAACATCAGCAGGAGAGGACTCTTTAAAGTAGAGACACTACACACTGATATACACCTGAACATCAGCAGGAGAGGACTCTTTAAAGTAGAGACACTACATACTGATATACACCTGAACATCAGCAGGAGAGGACTCTTTAAAGTAGAGACACTACATACTGATATACACCTGAACATCAGCAGGAGAGGACTCTTTAAAGTAGAGACACTACATACTGATATACACCTGAACATCAGCAGGAGAGGACTCTTTAAAGTAGAGACACTACATACTGATATACACCTGAACATCAGCAGGAGAGGACTCTTTAAAGTAGAGACACTACATACTGATATACACCTGAACATCAGCAGGAGAGGACTCTTTAAAGTAGAGACACTACATACTGATATACACCTGAACATCAGCAGGAGAGGACTCTTTAAAGTAGAGACACTACATACTGATATACACCTGAACATCAGCAGGAGAGGACTCTTTAAAGTAGAGACACTACATACTGATATACACCTGAACATCAGCAGGAGAGGACTCTTTAAAGTAGAGACACTACATACTGATATACACCTGAACATCAGCAGGAGAGGACTCTTTAAAGTAGAGACACTACATACTGATATACACCTGAACATCAGCAGGAGAGGACTCTTTAAAGTAGAGACACTACATACTGATATACACCTGAACATCAGCAGGAGAGGACTCTTTAAAGTAGAGACACTACATACTGATATACACCTGAACATCAGCAGGAGAGGACTCTTTAAAGTAGAGACACTACATACTGATATACACCTGAACATCAGCAGGAGAGGACTCTTTAAAGTAGAGACACTACATACTGATATACACCTGAACATCAGCAGGAGAGGACTCTTTAAAGTAGAGACACTACATACTGATATACACCTGAACATCAGCAGGAGAGGACTCTTTAAAGTAGAGACACTACATACTGATATACACCTGAACATCAGCAGGAGAGGACTCTTTAAAGTAGAGACACTACATACTGATATACACCTGAACATCAGCAGGAGAGGACTCTTTAAAGTAGAGACACTACATACTGATATACACCTGAACATCAGCAGGAGAGGACTCTTTAAAGTAGAGACACTACATACTGATATACACCTGAACATCAGCATGAGAGGACTCTTTAAAGTAGAGACACTACATACTGATATACACCTGAACATCAGCAGGAGAGGACTCTTTAAAGTAGAGACACTACATACTGATATACACCTGAACATCAGCAGGAGAGGACTCTTTAAAGTAGAGACACTACATACTGATATACACCTGAACATCAGCAGGAGAGGACTCTTTAAAGTAGAGACACTACATACTGATATACACCTGAACATCAGCAGGAGAGGACTCTTTAAAGTAGAGACACTACATACTGATATACACCTGAACATCAGCAGGAGAGGACTCTTTAAAGTAGAGACACTACATACTGATATACACCTGAACATCAGCATGAGAGGACTCTTTAAAGTAGAGACACTACATACTGATATACACCTGAACATCAGCAGGAGAGGACTCTTTAAAGTAGAGACACTACATACTGATATACACCTGAACATCAGCAGGAGAGGACTCTTTAAAGTAGAGACACTACATACTGATATACACCTGAACATCAGCAGGAGAGGACTCTTTAAAGTAGAGACACTACATACTGATATACACCTGAACATCAGCAGGAGAGGACTCTTTAAAGTAGAGACACTACATACTGATATACACCTGAACATCAGCAGGAGAGGACTCTTTAAAGTAGAGACACTACATACTGATATACACCTGAACATCAGCAGGAGAGGACTCTTTAAAGTAGAGACACTACATACTGATATACACCTGAACATCAGCAGGAGAGGACTCTTTAAAGTAGAGACACTACATACTGATATACACCTGAACATCAGCAGGAGAGGACTCTTTAAAGTAGAGACACTACATACTGATATACACCTGAACATCAGCAGGAGAGGACTCTTTAAAGTAGAGACACTACATACTGATATACACCTGAACATCAGCAGGAGAGGACTCTTTAAAGTAGAGACACTACATACTGATATACACCTGAACATCAGCATGAGAGGACTCTTTAAAGTAGAGACACTACATACTGATATACACCTGAACATCAGCAGGAGAGGACTCTTTAAAGTAGAGACACTACATACTGATATACACCTGAACATCAGCAGGAGAGGACTCTTTAAAGTAGAGACACTACATACTGATATACACCTGAACATCAGCAGGAGAGGACTCTTTAAAGTAGAGACACTACATACTGATATACACCTGAACATCAACAGGAGAGGACTCTTTAAAGTAGAGACACTAGCATACTGATATACACCTGAACATCAGCAGGAGAGGACTCTTTAAAGTAGAGACACTACATACTGATATACACCTGAACATCAGCAGGAGAGGACTCTTTAAAGTAGAGACACTACATACTGATATACACCTGAACATCAGCAGGAGAGGACTCTTTAAAGTAGAGACACTACATACTGATATACACCTGAACATCAGCAGGAGAGGACTCTTTAAAGTAGAGACACTACATACTGATATACACCTGAACATCAGCAGGAGAGGACTCTTTAAAGTAGAGACACTACATACTGATATACACCTGAACATCAGCAGGAGAGGACTCTTTAAAGTAGAGACACTACATACTGATATACACCTGAACATCAGCAGGAGAGGACTCTTTAAAGTAGAGACACTACATACTGATATACACCTGACATCAGCAGGAGAGGACTCTTTAAAGTAGAGACACTACATACTGATATACACCTGAACATCAGCAGGAGAGGACTCTTTAAAGTAGAGACACTACATACTGATATACACCTGGACATCAGCAGGAGAGGACTCTTTAAAGTAGAGACACTACATACTGATATACACCTGAACATCAGCAGGAGAGGACTCTTTAAAGTAGAGACACTACATACTGATATACACCTGAACATCAGCAGGAGAGGACTCTTTAAAGTAGAGACACTACACACTGATAACACCTGAACATCAGCAGGAGAGGACTCTTTAAAGTAGAGACACTACATACTGATATACACCTGAACATCAGCAGAGAGACTCTTTAAAGTAGAGACACTACATACTGATATACACCTGAACATCAGCAGGAGAGGACTCTTTAAAGTAGAGACACTACATACTGATATACACCTGAACATCAGCAGGAGAGGACTCTTTAAAGTAGAGACACTACATACTGATATACACCTGAACATCAGCAGGAGAGGACTCTTAAAGTAGAGACACTACACACTGATATACACCTGAACATCAGCAGAGAGGACTCTTTAAAGTAGAGACACTACATACTGATATACACCTGAACATCAGCAGAGAGGACTCTTTAAAGTAGAGACACTACATACTGATATACACCTGAACATCAGCAGGAGAGGACTCTTTAAAGTAGAGACACTACATACTGATATACACCTGAACATCAGCAGGAGAGGACTCTTTAAAGTAGAGACACTACATACTGATATACACCTGAACATCAGCAGAGAGGACTCTTTAAAGTAGAGACACTACATACTGATATACACCTGAACATCAGCAGGAGAGGACTCTTTAAAGTAGAGACACTACATACTGATATACACCTGAACATCCAGCAGGAGAGGACTCTTTAAAGTAGAGACACTACACTACTGATATACACCTGAACATCAGCAGGAGAGGACTCTTAAAGTAGAGACACTACATACTGATATACACCTGAACATCAGCAGGAGAGACTCTTTAAAGTAGAGACACTACATACTGATATACACCTGAACATCAGCAGGAGAGGACTCTTTAAAGTAGAGACACTACATACAGATATACACCTGAACATCAGCAGGAGAGGACTCTTTAAAGTAGAGACACTACATACTGATATACACCTGACATCAGCAGGAGAGGACTCTTTAAAGTAGAGACACTACATACTGATATACACCTGAACATCAGCAGGAGAGGACTCTTAAAGTAGATGACACTACATACTGATATACACCTGAACATCAGCAGGAGAGGACTCTTAAGTAGAGACACTACATACTGATATACACCGAACATCAGCAGGAGAGGACTCTTTAAAGTAGAGACACTACATACTGATATACACCTGACATCAGCAGGAGAGGACTCTTTAAAGTAGAGACACTACATACTGATATACACCTGAACATCAGCAGGAGAGGACTCTTTAAAGTAGAGACACTACATACTGATATACACCTGAACATCAGCAGGAGAGTGACTCTTTAAAGTAGAGACACTACATACTGATATACACCTGAACATCAGCAGGAGATGACTCTTTAAAGTAGAGACACTACATACTGATATACACCTGAACATCAGCAGGAGAGGACTCTTTAAAGTAGAGACACTACATACTGATATACACCTGAACATCAGCAGAGAGGACTCTTTAAAGTAGAGACACTACATACTGATATACACCTGAACATCAGCAGGAGAGGACTCTTTAAAGTAGAGACACTACATACTGATATACACCTGAACATCAGCAGGAGAGGACTCTTTAAAGTAGAGACACTACATACTGATATACACCTGAACATCACAGGAGAGGACTCTTTAAAGTAGAGACACTACATACTGATATACACCTGAACATCAGCAGGAGAGGACTCTTTAAAGTAGAGACACTACATACTGATATACACCTGAACATCAGCAGGAGAGGACTCTTTAAAGTAGAGACACTACAAACTGATATACACCTGAACATCAGCAGAGAGGACTCTTAAAGTAGAGACACTACATACTGATATACACCTGAACATCAGCAGGAGAGGACTCTTTAAAGTAGAGACACTACATACTGATATACACCTGAACATCAGCAGAGAGGACTCTTTAAAGTAGAGACACTACATACTGATATACACCTGAACATCAGCAGGAGAGGACTCTTTAAAGTAGAGACACTACATACTGATATACACCTGAACATCAGCAGGAGAGGACTCTTTAAAGTAGAGACACTACATACTGATATACACCTGAACATCAGCAGGAGAGGACTCTTTAAAGTAGAGACACTACATACTGATATACACCTGAACATCAGCAGGAGAGGACTCTTTAAAGTAGAGACACTACATACTGATATACACCTGAACATCAGCAGAGAGACTCTTTAAAGAAGAGACACTACATACTGATATACACCTGAACATCAACAGAGAGGACTCTTTAAAGTAGAGACACTACATACTGAAATACACCTGAACATCAGCATGAGAGGACTCTTTAAAGTAGAGACACTACATACTGATATACACCTGAACATCAGCAGGAGAGGACTCCTTTAAAGTAGAGACACTACATACTGATATACACCTGACATCAGCAGGAGAGGACTCTTATAAAGTAGAGACACTACATACTGATATACACCTGAACATCAGCAGGAGAGGACTCTTAAAGTAGAGACACTACATACTGATATACACCTGAACATCAGCAGGAGAGGACTCTTTAAAGTAGAGACACTACATACTGATATACACCTGAACATCAGCAGGAGAGGACTCTTTAAAGTAGAGACACTACATACTGATATACACCTGGACATCAGCAGGAGAGGACTCTTTAAAGTAGAGACACTACATACTGATATACACCTGACATCAGCAGAGAGGACTCTTAAAGTAGAGACACTACATACTGATATACCCCTGACATCAGCAGGAGAGGACTCTTTAAAGTAGAGACACTACATACTGATATACACCTGAACATCAGCAGTAGAGTACTCTTTAAAGTAGAGACACTACAAACTGATATACACCTGAACATCAACAGGAGAGGACTCTTTAAAGTAGAGACACTACATACTGAATATACACCTGAACATCAGCAGAGAGGACTCTTTAAAGTAGAGTACACTACATACTGATATACACACCTGAACATCAGCAGAGAGGACTCATTAAAGTAGAGACACTACATACTGATATACACCTGAACATCAGCAGGAGAGGACTCTTTAAAGTAGAGACACTACATACTGAGATACCTCCTGAACATCCGCAGGAGAGGACTCTTTAAGTAGAGATCACTACATACTGATATACACCTGAACATCACAGGAGAGGACTCTTTAAAGTAGAGACACTGCATACTGAAGTATAGCACCTGAACATCAGCATGAGAGGACTCTTTAAAGTAGAGACAGCTACCTACTGATATACACTGAACATCAGCAGGAGAGGTGACTCCTTTAAAGTAGAGACACTACATACTGATATACACCTGAACATCAGCAGGAGAGGACTCTTAAAGTAGAGACACTACATACTGATATACACCTGACATCAGCAGGAGAGGACTCTTAAAGTTAGAGACACTACAACCTAGATATACACCTGAACATCAGCAGGAGAGGACTCTTTAAAGTAGAGACACTACATACTGATATACACCCTGAACCATCAGCAGGAGAGCGTCTCTAAAGTAGAGACACTACATACTGATATACACCTGAACATCAGCAGTAGATAGGACTCTTAAAATAAAGTAGAGAACACATACATACTGATATACACCTGACATCAGCAGGATAGGACTCTATAAAGTAGAGACACTACATACATGATATACACCTGAAACATCAGCAGGAGAGGACTCTATTAAAGTAGAGACACTACATACTGATATACACCTGAAATCAGCAGGGAAGGACTCTTTAAAGTAGAGACACTACATACTGATATACACCTGAACATCACAGAGAGGACTCTTAAAGTAGAGCACACTACATACTGATAAACACCTGACACACAGAGAGACTCTTTAAGTAGAGACACTACATACATGAATACACCTGAACATCAGCAGAGAGGACTCTTTAAAGTAGAGACACTACATACGTGATCTATACACACTAGATACATCAGCAGGAGAGGACTCTTTAAAGTAGAGACACTACATACTAGATATACACCTGAACATCAGCAGGAGAGGAAAGACATCTTTACATGTAGAGACACTACATACTGATATACACCTGAGCATCAGCAGGAGTAGTGACTCTTAAAGTAGAGACACTACAATACTGATATAATCACCTGAACATCAGCAGGAACGAGGACTCTTTAAAGTAGAGACACTGCATACTGATATACACCTGACATCAGCATGAGAGGACTCTTATAAAGTAGAGACACATACATACTGATATACACCGATGAACATCAGCAGAGAGGACTCTTTAAAGTAGAGACACTACCAGCATACTGATATAGCACTCGAACATAACAGCAGGTCAGAGCACTCATTAAAGTAGAGCACACTACTATACTGCATCTACAAGCACTAGATCATCAAGCAGAGAGAGGACTCTTAAAAGTCGAGTAGACACTGACATACTGATATACACCTGAACATCAGACAGGAGAGGACTCTTAAAGTTAGAGACACTACATACTGATATACACTGACATCAGCATGAGAGGACTCTTATTAAAGTAGAGACACTACAAACTGCTATACACCTGAAGCATAAAAACAGTAGCAGAGAGACAGGACTCTTAAAGCTAAGACACTACATGACAGATAGACATACACCATGAGGCATACAGCAGGAGAGGACTACCTTTAAAGTAGAGCCACTAGCATCCTGAATACACACATGCACATCAGCGAGAGGACTCTTTAAAGTAGAGCACTACCTACTGATAGTACACCATGAACATAACAGCAGGAGAGGCACGTCTTTTAAGTAGCAGACAGTTGGGATAACTACATACTGATATACACGCTGAACCTTCATCAGGAGTAGGGACATCTTTACAGTAGACACACACTGCATACTGAATATACACCTGAACTTCAGCATGAGAGGACTCTATTAAAGTAGTGAGCACTACATACTGAATACACCTGAACATCCGCAGAGAGGACTCTTACAGTAGAGACACTCCATACTGATATACACCTGACATCGCAGGAGAGAGACTCATTACAGTAGAGACACTACCATACTGATATAACACCTGACATCAGAGTCAGAGAGAGGACTACTTATAAAGTAGAGACACTACATACTGATATACACCTGAGCAACAGCAGTAGAGGACACACTTATTTACTATTAAAGTAGAGACACTACATACTGATAAAGTACACCTGAACATCAGCAGAGAGAGGACACTCTTTAAAGTAGAGACACTACAGTCTGACAAAAATACACCTGGACATCATGCAGGAGATGGACTCCTTAAAATAGAGACACTACCTCATGATAATACACCTGAACATCAGCAGGAGAGGACGCTTTAAAGTAGAGTACACTACATACTGATCTAAACACCTGACATGCAGCAGGAGAGACTACTTTAAAGTAGAGACACTACATACTGATATACACCTGAGAGAGCATTACAGCAGTAGAGACTCTATATAAAGTCAAAGACACTACATGCTGATAATACTCCTCTAGCACATCAGCAGGAGAGGTCTCTAGAAGTAGAGACACTACATGCTGATATACACCATGCACCTCAGCTGAGAGGACATCTTTCAAAGTAGATCACACACTACATACTAGATATACACACCTGAACCATCAGCAGGAGAGAGACTCATTATAACAGTAGAGACCTACATACTGATATACACCTGAACACAGCAGGAGAGGACTCTTTAAAGTAGAGACACTACATACTGATATACACCTGAACATCAGCAGGAGAGGACTCTTTAAAGTAGAGACACTACATACTGATATACACCTGAACATCAGCAGGAGAGGACTCTTTAAAGTAGAGACACTACATACTGATATACACCTGAACATCACAGGAAAGGACTCTTTAAAGTAGAGACACTACATACTGTATACACCTGAACATCAGCAGGAAGGACTCTTTAAAGTAGAGACACTACATACTGATATACACCTGAACATCAGCAGGAGAGGACTCTTTAAAGTAGAGACACTACATACTGATATACACCTGAACATCAGCAGGAGAGGACTCTTTAAAGTAGAGACACTACATACTGATATACACCTGAACATCAGCAGGAGAGGACTCTTTAAAGTAGAGACACTACATACTGATATACACCTGAACATCAGCAGGAGAGGATCTTTAAAAGTAGAGACACTACATACTGATATACACCTGAACATCAGCAGAGAGGACTCTTTAAAGTAGAGACACTACATACTGATATACACCCTGAACATCAGCAGGAGAGGACTCTTTAAAGTAGAGACACTACATACTGATATACACCTGAACATCAGCAGGAGAGGACTCTTTAAAGTAGAGACACTACATACTGATATACACCTGAACATCAGCAGGAGAGGACTCTTTAAAGTAGAGACACTACATACTGTATATACACTGATACATCAGCAGGCGAGGACTGCTTAAAGTAGAGACACTGACATCCGGATATACACCTGCACATCAGCAGCAGGAGAGGACTCTTTAAAGTAGAGACACTACATTCTGTTTATACACTGAACATCAGCAGGAGGGACTCTTTAAGTAGAGACACTAAACATACTGATATGTACACCTGTACATCAGCAGGAGAGGACTCTTTAAAGTAGTGACACGACTTACTGATAATACATCGCTGAACATCGCAGGAGAGGACTCTATTAAAGTAGAGACACTACACACTGATATACACCTGAACATCAGCAGGAGAGACACTCTTTAAAGTAGAGACACTACATACGGATATACTCCTGAACATCAGCAGGAGAGGACTCTTTAAAGTAGAGACACTACATACTGATATACACCTGAACATCAGCAGGAGAGGACTCTTTAAAGTAGAGACACTACATACTGATATACACCTGAACATCAGCAGGAGAGGACTCTTTAAAGTAGAGACACTACATACTGATATACACCTGAACATCAGCAGGAGAGGACTCTTTAAAGTAGAGACACTACATACTGATATACACCTGAACATCAGCAGGAGAGGACTCTTTAAAGTAGAGACACTACATACTGATATACACCTGAACATCAGCAGGAGAGGACTCTTTAAAGTAGAGACACTACATACTGATATACACCTGAACATCAGCAGGAGAGGACTCTTTAAAGTAGAGACACTACATACTGATATACACCTGAACATCAGCAGGAGAGGACTCTTTAAAGTAGAGACACTACATACTGATATACACCTGAACATCAGCAGGAGAGGACTCTTTAAAGTAGAGACACTACATACTGATATACACCTGAACATCAGCAGGAGAGGACTCTTTAAAGTAGAGACACTACATACTGATATACACCTGAACATCAGCAGGAGAGGACTCTTTAAAGTAGAGACACTACATACTGATATACACCTGAACATCACAGGAGAGGACTCTTTAAAGTAGAGACACTACATACTGATATACACCTGAACATCAGCAGGAGAGGACTCTTTAAAGTAGAGACACTACATACTGATATACACCTGAACATCAGCAGGAGAGGACTCTTTAAAGTAGAGACACTACATACTGATATACACCTGAACATCAGCAGGAGAGGACTCTTTAAAGTAGAGACACTACATACTGATATACACCTGAACATCAGCAGGAGAGGACTCTTTAAAGTAGAGACACTACATACTGATATACACCTGAACATCAGCAGGAGAGGACTCTTTAAAGTAGAGACACTACATACTGATATACACCTGAACATCAGCAGGAGAGGACTCTTTAAAGTAGAGACACTACATACTGATATACACCAGAACATCAGCAGGAGAGGACTCTTTAAAGTAGAGACACTACATACTGATATACACCTGAACATCAGCAGGAGAGGACTCTTTAAAGTAGAGACACTAACATACTGATATACACCTGAACATCAGCAGGAGAGGACTCTTTAAAGTAGAGACACTACATACTGATATACACCTAACATCAGCAGGAGAGGACTCTTTAAAGTAGAGACACTACATACTGATATACACCTGAACATCAGCAGGAGAGGACTCTTTAAAGTAGAGACACTACATACTGATATACACCTGAACATCAGCAGGAGAGGACTCTTTAAAGTAGAGACACTACATACTGATATACACCTGAACATCAGCAGGAGAGGACTCTTTAAAGTAAGAACACTACATACTGATATACACCTGAACATCAGCAGGAGAGGACTCTTTAAATAGAGACACTACATACTGATATACACCTGAACATCAGCAGGAGAGGACTCTTTAAAGTAGAGACACTACATACTGATATACACCTGAACATCAGCAGAGAGGACTCTTTAAAGTAGAGACACTACATACTGATATACACCTGAACATCAGCAGAGAGGACTCTTTAAAGTAGAGACACTACATACTGATATACACCTGAACATCAGCAGGAGAGGACTCTTTAAAGTAGAGACACTACATACTGATATACACTGAACATCAGCAGGGAGGACTCTTTAAAGTAGAGACACTACATACTGATATACACCTGAACATCAGCAGGAGAGGACTCTTTAAAGTAGAGACACTACATACTGATATACACCTGAACATCAGCAGGAGAGGACTCTTTAAAGTAGAGACACTACATACTGATATACACCTGAACATCAGCAGGAGAGGACTCTTTAAAGTAGAGACACTACATACTGATATACACCTGAACACAGCAGGAGAGGACTCTTTAAAGTAGAGACACTACATACTGATATACACCTGAACATCAGCAGGAGAGGACTCTTAAAGGTAGAGACACTACATACTGATATACACCTGAACATCAGCAGGAGAGGACTCTTTAAAGTAGAGACACTACATACTGATATACACCTGAACATCAGCAGGAGAGGACTCTTTAAAGTAGAGACACTACATACTGATATACACCTGAACATCAGCAGGAGAGGACTCTTTAAAGTAGAGACACTACATACTGATATACACCTGAACATCAGCAGGAGAGGACTCTTTAAAGTAGAGACACTACATACTGATATACACCGAACATCAGCAGGAGAGGACTCTTTAAAGTAGAGACACTACATACTGATATACACCTGAACATCAGCAGGAGAGGACTCTTTAAAGTAGAGACACTACATACTGATATACACCTGAACATCAGCAGGAGAGGACTCTTTAAAGTAGAGACACTACATACTGATATACACCTGAACATCAGCAGGAGAGGACTCTTTAAATAGAGACACTACATACTGATATACACCTGAACATCAGCAGGAGAGGACTCTTTAAAGTAGAGACACTACATACTGATATACACCTGAACATCACAGAGAGGACTCTTAAAGTAGAGACACTACATACTGATATACACCTGAACATCAGCAGGAGAGGACTCTTTAAAGTAGAGACACTACATACTGATATACACCTGAACATCAGCAGGAGAGGACTCTTTAAAAGTAGAGACACTACATACTGATATACACCTGAACATCAGCAGGAGAGGACTCTTTAAAGTAGAGACACTACATACTGATATACACCTGAACATCAGCAGGAGAGGACTCTTTAAAGTAGAGACACTACATACTGATATACACCTGAACATCAGCAGGAGAGGACTCTTTAAAGTAGAGACACTACATACTGATATACACCTGAACATCAGCAGAAGGACTCTTTAAAGTAGAGACACTACATACTGATATACACCTGAACATCAGCAGGAGAGGACTTCTAAAGTAGAGACACTACATACTGATATACACCTGAACATCAGCAGGAGAGGACTCTTTAAAGTAGAGACACTACATACTGATATACACCTGAACATCAGCAGGAGAGGACTCTTTAAAGTAGAGACACTACATACTGATATACACCTGAACATCAGCAGGAGAGGACTCTTTAAAGTAGAGACACTACATACTGATATACACCTGAACATCAGCAGGAGAGGACTCTTTAAAGTAGAGACACTACATACTGATATACACCTGAACATCAGCAGGAGAGGACTCTTTAAAGTAGAGACACTACATACTGATATACACCTGAACATCAGCAGGAGAGGACTCTTTAAAGTAGAGACACTACATACTGATATACACCTGAACATCAGCAGAGAGGACTCTTTAAAGTAGAGACACTACATACTGATATACACCTGAACATCACAGGAGAGGACTCTTTAAAGTAGAGACACTACATACTGATATACACCTGAACATCAGCAGGAGAGGACTCTTTAAAGTAGAGACACTACATACTGATATACACCTGAACATCAGCAGGAGAGGACTCTTTAAAGTAGAGACACTACATACTGATATACACCTGAACATCAGCAGGAGAGGATCTTTAAAGTAGAGACACTACATACTGATATACACCTGAACATCAGCAGGAGAGGACTCTTTAAAGTAGAGACACTACATACTGATATACACCTGAACATCAGCAGGAGAGGACTCTTTAAAGTAGAGACACTACATACTGATATACCCTGAACATCAGCAGGAGAGGACTCTTTAAAGTAGAGACACTACATACTGATATACACCTGAACATCAGCAGGAGAGGACTCTTTAAAGTAGAGACACTACATACTGATATACACCTGAACATCAGCAGGAGAGGACTCTTTAAAGTAGAGACACTACATACTGATATACACCTGAACATCAGCAAGAGGACTCTTTAAAGTAGAGACACTACATACTGATATACACTGAACATCAGCAGGAGAGGACTCTTTAAAGTAGAGACACTACATACTGATATACACCTGAACATCAGCAGGAGAGGACTCTTTAAAGTAGAGACACTACATACTGATATACACCTGAACATCAGCAGGAGAGGACTCTTTAAAGTAGAGACACTACATACTGATATACACCTGAACATCAGCAGGAGCTCTTTAAAGTAGAGACACTACATACTGATATACACCTGAACATCAGCAGAGAGGACTCTTTAAAGTAGAGACACTACATACTGATATACACCTGAACATCAGCAGGAGAGGACTCTTAAAGTAGAGACACTACATACTGATATACACCTGAACATCAGCAGGAGAGACTCTTTAAAGTAGAGACACTACATACTGATATACACCTGAACATCAGCAGGAGAGGACTCTTTAAGTAGAGACACTACATACTGATATACACCTGAACATCAGCAGGAGAGGACTCTTAAAGTAGAGACACTACATACTGATATACACCTGAACATCAGCAGGAGAGGACTCTTTAAAGTAAGACACTACATACTGATATACACCTGAACATCAGCAGGAGAGGACTCTTTAAAGTAGAGACACTACATACTGATATACACCTGAACATCAGCAGGAGAGGACTCTTAAAGTAGAGACACTACAACTGATATACACCTGAACATCAGCAGGAGAGGACTCTTTAAAGTAGAGACACTACATACTGATATACACCTGAACATCAGCAGGAGAGGACTCTTTAAGTAGAGACACTACATACTGATATACACCTGAACATCAGCAGGAGAGGACTCTTTAAAGTAGAGACACTACATACTGATATACACCTGAACATCAGCAGAGAAGACTCTTTAAAGTAGAGACACTACATACTGATATACACCTGAACATCAGCAGGAGAGGACTCTTTAAAAGTAGAGACACTACATACTGATATACACCTGAACATCAGCAGGAGAGACTCTTTAAAGTAGAGACACTACATACTGATATACACCTTGACATCAGCAGGAGAGGACTCTTTAAAGTAGAGACACTACATACTGATATACACCTAACATCAGCAGGAGAGGACTCTTTAAAGTAAGAACACTACATACTGATATACACCTGAACATCAGCAGGAGAGGACTCTTTAAAGTAGACACTACATACTGATATACACCTGAACATCAGCAGGAGAGGACTCTTTAAAGTAGAGACACTACATACTGATATACACCTGAACATCAGCAGGAGAGGACTCTTTAAAGTAGAGACACACTACATACTGATATACACCTGAACATCAGCAGGAGAGGACTCTTTAAAGTAGAGACACTACATACTGATATACACCTGAACATCAGCAGGAGAGGACTCTTTAAAGTAGAGACACTACATACTTATACACCTGAACATCAGCAGGAGAGGACTCTTTAAAGTAGAGACACTACATACTGATATACACCTGAACATCAGCAGGAGAGGACTCTTTAAATAAAGACACTACATACTGATATACACCTGAACATCAGCAGGAGAGGACTCTTTAAAGTAGAGACACTACACTGATATACACCTGAACATCAGCAGAGAGGACTCTTTAAAGTAGAGACACTACATACTGATATACACCTGAACATCAGCAGGAGAGGACTCTTTAAGTAGAGACACTACATACTGATATACACCTGAACATCAGCAGGAGAGGACTCTTTAAAGTAGAGACACTACATACTGAATAACACCTGAACATCAGCAGGAGAGGACTCTTTAAAGTAGAGACACTACATACTGATATACACCTGAACATCAGCAGGAGAGGACTCTTTAAAGTAGAGACACTACATACTGATATACACCTGAACATCAGCAGGAGAGGACTCTTTAAAGTAGAGACACTACATACTGATATACACCTGAACATCAGCAGAGAGGACTCTTTAAAGTAGAGACACTACATACTGATATACACCTGAACATCAGCAGGAGAGGACTCTTTAAAGTAGAGACACTACATACTGATATACACCTGAACATCAGCAGGAGAGGACTCTTAAAGTAGAGACACTACATACTGATATACACCTGAACATCAGCAGGAGAGGACTCTTTAAAGTAGAGACACTACATACTGATATACACCTGAACATCAGCAGGAGAGGACTCTTAAAGTAGAGACACTACATACTGATATACACCTGAACATCAGCAGGAGAGGACTCTTTAAAGTAGAGACACTACATACTGATATACACCTGAACATCAGCAGGAGAGGACTCTTTAAAGTAGAGACACTACAACTGATATACACCTGAACATCAGCAGGAGAGGACTCTTTAAAGTAGAGACACTACATACTGATATACACCTGAACATCAGAAGGAGAGGACTCTTTAAAGTAGAGACACTACATACTGATATACACCTGACATCAGCAGGAGAGGACTCTTAAAGTAGAGACACTACATACTGATATACACCTGAACATCAGCAGGAGAGACTCTTTAAAGTAGAGACACTACATACTGATATACACCTGAACATCAGCAGGAGAGGACTCTTTAAAGTAGAGACACTACATACTGATATACACCTGAACATCAGCAGGAGAGGACTCTTTAAAGTAGAGACACTACATACTGATACAACACTGACATCAGCAGGAGAGGACTCTTTAAAGTAGAGACACTACATACTGATATACACCTGAACATCAGCAGGAGAGGACTCTTTAAAGTAGAGACACTACATACTGATATACACCTGAACATCAGCAGGAGAGGACTCTTTAAAGTAGAGACACTACATACTGATATACACCTGAACATCAGCAGGAGAGGACTCTTTAAAGTAGAGACACTACATACTGATATACACCTGAACATCAGCAGGAGAGGACTCTTTAAAGTAGAGACACTACATACTGATATACACCTGAACATCAGCAGGAAGGACTCTTTAAAGTAGAGACACTACATACTGATATACACCTGAACATCAGCAGGAGAGGACTCTTTAAAGTAGAGACACTACATACTGATATACACCTGAACATCAGCAGAGAGGACTCTTTAAAGTAGAGACACTACATACTGATATACACCTGAACATCAGCAGGAGAGGACTCTTTAAAGTAGAGACACTACATACTGATATACACCTGAACATCAGCAAGAGAGGACCTTTAAAAGTAGAGACACTACATACTGATATACACCTGAACATCAGCAGGAGAGACTCTTTAAAGTAGAGACACTACATACTGATATACACCTGAACATCAGCAGGAGAGGACTCTTTAAAGTAGAGACACTACATACTGATATACACCTGAACATCAGCAGGAGAGGACTCTTTAAAGTAGAACACTACATACTGATATACACCTGAACATCAGCAGGAGAGGACTCTTTTAAAGTAGAGACACTACATACTGATATACACCTGAACATCAGCAGGAGAGGACTCTTTAAAGTAGAGACACTACATACTGATATACACCTGAACATCAGCAGAGAGGACTCTTTAAAGTAGAGACACTACATACTGATATACACCTGAACATCAGCAGGAGAGGACTCTTTAAAGTAGAGACACTACATACTGATATACACCTGAACATCACAGGAGAGGACTC
Organism: Champsocephalus esox; assembly: GCA_036324585.1. NCBI lineage: Eukaryota > Metazoa > Chordata > Actinopteri > Perciformes > Channichthyidae > Champsocephalus > Champsocephalus esox. The sequence continues at coordinate 45,825,995 of CM070495.1, forward strand.
TTAAAGTAGAGACACTACATACTGATATACACCTGAACATCAGCAGGAGAGGACTCTTTAAAGTAGAGACACTACATACTGATATACACCTGAACATCACAGGAGAGGACTCTTTAAAGTAGAGACACTACATACTGATATACACCTGAACATCAGCAGGAGAGGACTCTTTAAAGTAGAGACACTACATACTGATATACACCTGAACATCAGCAGGAGAGACTCTTTAAAGTAGAGACACTACATACTGATATACACCTGAACATCAGCAGGAGAGGACTCTTTAAAGTAGAGACACTACATACTGATATACACCTGAACATCAGCAGGAGAGGACTCTTTAAAGTAGAGACACTACATACTGATATACACCTGAACATCAGCAGGAGAGGACTCTTTAAAGTAGAGACACTACATACTGATATACACCTGAACATCAGCAGGAGAGGACTCTTTAAAGTAGAGAGACACTACATACTGATATACACCTGAACATCAGCAGGAGAGGACTCTTTAAAGTAGAGACACTACATACTGATATACACCTGAACATCAGCAGGAAGGACTCTTAAAGTAGAGACACTACATACGATATACACCTGAACATCAGCAGGAGAGGACTCTTTAAAGTAGAGACACTACATACTGATATACACCTGAACATCAGCAGGAGAGGACTCTTTAAAGTAGAGACACTACATACTGATATACACCTGAACATCAGCAGGAGAGGACTCTTTAAAGTAGAGACACTACATACTGATATACACCTGAACATCAGCAGGAGAGGACTCTTTAAAGTAAGACACTACATACTGATATACACCTGAACATCAGCAGGAGAGGACTCTTTAAAGTAGAGACACTACATACTGATATACACCTGAACATCAGCAGGAGAGGACTCTTAAAAGTAGAGACACTACATACTGATATACACCTAACATCAGCAGGAGAGGACTCTTTAAAGTAGAGACACTACATACTGATATACACCTGAACATCAGCAGGAGAGGACTCTTTAAAGTAGAGACACTACATACTGATATACACCTGAACATCAGCAGAGAGGACTCTTTAAAGTAGAGACACTACATACTGATATACACCTGAACATCAGCAGGAGAGGACTCTTTAAAGTAGAGACACTACATACTGAATACACCTGAACATCAGCAGGAGAGGACTCTTTAAAGTAGAGACACTACATACTGATATACACCTGAACATCAGCAGGAGAGGACTCTTTAAAGTAGAGACACTACATACTGATATACACCTGAACATCAGCAGGAGAGGACTCTTTTAAGTAGAGACACTACATACTGATATACACCTGAACATCAGCAGGAGAGGACTCTTTAAAGTAGAGACACTACATACTGAAATACACCTGAACATCAGCAGGAGAGGACTCTTTAAAGTAGAGACACTACATACTGATATACACCTGAACATCAGCAGAGAGGACTCTTTAAAGTAGAGACACTACATACTGATATACACCTGAACATCAGCAGGAGAGGACTCTTTAAAGTAGAGACACTACATACTGATATACACCTGAACATCAGCAGGAGAGGACTCTTTAAAGTAGAGACACTACATACTGATATACACCTGAACATCAGCAGGAGAGGACTCTTTAAAGTAGAGACACTACATACTGATATACACCTGAACATCAGCAGGAAGACTCTTTAAAGTAGAGACACTACATACTGATATACACCTGAACATCAGCAGGAAGGACTCTTTAAAGTAGAGACACTACATACTGATATACACCTGAACATCAGCAGGAGAGGACTCTTTAAAGTAGAGACACTACATACTGATATACACCTGAACATCACGGAGAGGACTCTTTAAAGTAGAGACACATACCAGATGATATATACACCTGAACATCAGCAGGAGAGGACTCTTTAAAGTAGAGACACTACATACTGATATACACCTGAACATCAGCAGGAGAGGACTCTTTAAAGTAGAGACACTACATACTGATAACACCTGAACATCAGCAGGAGAGACCTTTAAAGTAGAGACACTACATACTGATATACACCTGAACATCAGCAGGAGAGGACTCTTTAAAGTAGAGACACTACATACTGATATACACCTGAACATCAGCAGGAGAGGACTCTTTAAAGTAGAGACACTACATACTGATATACACCTGAACATCAGCAGGAGAGGACTCTTAAAGTAGAGACACTACATACTGATATACACCTGAACATCAGCAGGAGAGGACTCTTTAAAGTAGAGACACTACATACTGATATACACCTGAACATCAGCAGGAGAGGACTCTTTAAAGTAGAGACACTACATACTGATATACACCTGAACATCAGCAGGAGAGACTCTTTAAAGTAGAGACACTACATACTGATATACACCTGAACATCAGCAGAGAGACTCTTTAAAGTAGAGACACTACATACTGATATACACCTGAACATCAGCAGGAGAGGACTCTTTAAAGTAGAGACACTACATACTGATATACACCTGAACATCAGCAGGAGAGGACTCTTTAAAGTAGAGACACTACATACTGATATACACCTGAACATCAGCAGAGAGGACTCTTTAAAGTAGAGACACTACATACTGATATACACCTGAACACATCAGCAGGAGAGGACTCTTTAAAGTAGAGACACTACATACTGATATACCACCTGAACATCAGCAGGAGAGGATCTTTAAAGTAGAGACACTACATACTGATATACACCTGAACATCAGCAAGAGAGGACTCTTTAAAGTAGAGACACTACATACTGATATACACCTGAACATCAGCAGGAGAGGACTCTTTAAAGTAGAGACACTACATACTGATATACACCTGAACATCAGCAGGAGAGGACTCTTTAAAGTAGAGACACTACATACTGATATACACCTGAACATCAGCAGGAGAGGACTCTTTAAAGTAGAGACACTACATACTGATATACACCTGAACATCAGCAGAGAGGACTCTTTAAAGTAGAGACACTACATACTGATATACACCTGAACATCAGCAGGAGAGGACTCTTTAAAGTAAGACACTACATACTGATATACACCTGAACATCAGCAGAGAGGACTCTTAAAGTAGAGACACTACATACTGATATACACCTGAACATCAGCAGGAGAGACACCTTTAAAGTAGAGACACTACATACTGATATACACCTGAACATCAGCAGGAAGGACTCTTTAAAGTAGAGACACTACATACTGATATACACCTGAACATCAGCAGGAGAGGACTCTTTAAAGTAGAGACACTACATACTGATATACACCTGAACATCAGCAGGAGAGGACTCTTTAAAGTAGAGACACTACATACTGATATACACCTGAACATCAGCAGGAGAGGACTCTTTAAAGTAAGACACTACATACTGATATACCCTGAACATCAGCAGGAGAGGACTCTTTAAAGTAGAGACACTACATACTGATATACACCTGAACATCAGCAGGAGAGGACTCTTTAAAGTAGAGACACTACATACTGATATACACCTGAACATCAGCAGGAGAGGACTCTTTAAAGTAGAGACACTACATACTGATATACACCTGAACATCAGCAGGAGAGGACTCTTTAAAGTAGAGACACTACATACTGATATACACCTGAACATCAGCAGGAGAGCACTCTTTAAAGTAGAGACACTACATACTGATATACACCTGAACATCAGCAGGAGAGGACTCTTTAAAGTAGAGACACTACATACTGATATACACCTGAACATCAGCAGGAGAGGACTCTTTAAAGTAGAGACACTACATACTGATATACACCTGAACATCAGCAGGAGAGGACTCTTTAAAGTAGAGACACTACATACTGATATACACCTGAACATCAGCAGGAGAGGACTCTTTAAAGTAGAGACACTACATACTGATATACACCTGAACATCAGCAGGAGAGGACTCTTTAAAGTAGAGACACTACACACTGATATACACCTGAACATCAGCAGGAGAGGACTCTTTAAAGTAGAGACACTACATACTGATATACACCTGAACATCAGCAGGAGAGGACTCTTTAAAGTAGAGACACTACACACTGATATACACCTGAACATCAGCAGGAGAGGACTCTTTAAAGTAGAGACACTACATACTGATATACACCTGAACATCAGCAGGAGAGGACTCTTTAAAGTAGAGACACTACACACTGATATACACCTGAACATCAGCAGGAGAGGACTCTTTAAAGTAGAGACACTACATACTGATATGCACCTGAACATCAGCAGGAGAGGACTCTTTAAAGTAGAGACACTACATACTGATATACACCTGAACATCAGCAGGAGAGGACTCTTTAAAGTAGAGACACTACATACTGATATGCACCTGAACATCAGCAGGAGAGGACTCTTTAAAGTAGAGACACTACATACTGATATACACCTGAACATCAGCAGGAGAGGACTCTTTAAAGTAGAGACACTACATACTGATATGCACCTGAACATCAGCAGGAGAGGACTCTTTAAAGTAGAGACACTACATACTGATATACACCTGAACATCAGCAGGAGAGGACTCTTTAAAGTAGAGACACTACATACTGATATACACCTGAACATCAGCTGGAGAGGACTCTTTAAAGTAGAGACACTACGTACTGATATACACCTGAACATCAGCAGGAGAGGACTCTTTAAAGTAGAGACACTACATACTGATATACACCTGAACATCAGCAGGAGAGGACTCTTTAAAGTAGAGACACTACATACTGATATACACCTGAACATCAGCTGGAGAGGACTCTTTAAAGTAGAGACACTACGTACTGATATACACCTGAACATCAGCAGGAGAGGACTCTTTAAAGTAGAGACACTACATACTGATATACACCTGAACATCAGCAGGAGAGGACTCTTTAAAGTAGAGACACTACATACTGATATACACCTGAACATCAGCAGGAGAGGACTCTTTAAAGTAGAGACACTACATACTGATATACACCTGAACATCAGCAGGAGAGGACTCTTTAAAGTAGAGACACTACATACTGATATACACCTGAACATCAACAGGAGAGGACTCTTTAAAGTAGAGACACTGCATACTGATATACACCTGAACATCAGCATGAGAGGACTCTTTAAAGTAGAGACACTACATACTGATATACACCTGAACATCAGCAGGAGAGGACTCTTTAAAGTAGAGACACTACATACTGATATACACCTGAACATCAGCAGGAGAGGACTCTTTAAAGTAGAGATACTACATACTGATATACACCTGAACATCAGCAGGAGAGGACTCTTTAAAGTAGAGACATTACATACTGATATACACCTGAACATCAGCAGGAGAGGACTCTTTAAAGTAGAGACACTACACACTGATATACACCTGAACATCAGCAGGAGAGGACTCTTTAAAGTAGAGACACTACATACTGATATACACCTGAACATCAGCAGGAGAGGACTCTTTAAAGTAGAGACACTACATACTGATATACACCTGAACATCAGCAGGAGAGGACTCTTTAAAGTAGAGACACTACATACTGATATACACCTGAACATCAGCAGGAGAGGACTCTTTAAAGTAGAGACACTACACACTGATATACACCTGAACATCAGCAGGAGAGGACTCTTTAAAGTAGAGACACTACATACTGATATGCACCTGAACATCAGCAGGAGAGGACTCTTTAAAGTAGAGACACTACATACTGATATACACCTGAACATCAGCAGGAGAGGACTCTTTAAAGTAGAGACACTACATACTGATATGCACCTGAACATCAGCAGGAGAGGACTCTTTAAAGTAGAGACACTACATACTGATATACACCTGAACATCAGCAGGAGAGGACTCTTTAAAGTAGAGACACTACATACTGATATACACCTGAACATCAGCAGGAGAGGACTCTTTAAAGTAGAGACACTACACACTGATATACACCTGAACATCAGCAGGAGAGGACTCTTTAAAGTAGAGACACTACGTACTGATATACACCTGAACATCAGCAGGAGAGGACTCTTTAAAGTAGAGACACTACATACTGATATACACCTGAACATCAGCAGGAGAGGACTCTTTAAAGTAGAGACACTACATACTGATATACACCTGAACATCAGCAGGAGAGGACTCTTTAAAGTAGAGACACTACATACTGATATACACCTGAACATCAGCTGGAGAGGACTCTTTAAAGTAGAGACACTACGTACTGATATACACCTGAACATCAGCAGGAGAGGACTCTTTAAAGTAGAGACACTACATACTGATATACACCTGAACATCAGCAGGAGAGGACTCTTTAAAGTAGAGACACTACATACTGATATACACCTGAACATCAGCTGGAGAGGACTCTTTAAAGTAGAGACACTACATACTGATATACACCTGAACATCAGCAGGAGAGGACTCTTTAAAGTAGAGACACTACATACTGATATACACCTGAACATCAGCAGGAGAGGACTCTTTAAAGTAGAGACGCTACATACTGATATACACCTGAACATCAGCAGGAGAGGACTCTTTAAAGTAGAGACGCTACATACTGATATACACCTGAACATCAGCAGGAGAGGACTCTTTAAAGTAGAGACACTACATACTGATATACACCTGAACATCAGCAGGAGAGGACTCTTTAAAGTAGAGACACTACATACTGATATACACCTGAACATCAGCAGGAGAGGACTCTTTAAAGTAGAGACACTACATACTGATATACACCTGAACATCAGCAGGAGAGGACTCTTTAAAGTAGAGACACTACATACTGATATACACCTGGACATCAGCAGGAGAGGACTCTTTAAAGTAGAGACACTACATACTGATATACACCTGAACATCAGCAGGAGAGGACTCTTTAAAGTAGAGACACTACATACTGATATACACCTGAACATCAGCAGGAGAGGACTCTTTAAAGTAGAGACACTACATACTGATATACACCTGAACATCAGCAGGAGAGGACTCTTTAAAGTAGAGATACTACATACTGATATACACCTGGACATCAGCAGGAGAGGACTCTTTAAAGTAGAGACACTACATACTGATATACACCTGGACATCAGCAGGAGAGGACTCTTTAAAGTAGAGACACTACACACTGATATACACCTGAACATCAGCAGGAGAGGACTCTTTAAAGTAGAGACACTACATACTGATATACACCTGAACATCAGCAGGAGAGGACTCTTTAAAGTAGAGACACTACATACTGATATACACCTGAACATCAGCAGGAGAGGACTCTTTAAAGTAGAGACACTACATACTGATATACACCTGAACATCAGCAGGAGAGGACTCTTTAAAGTAGAGATACTACATACTGATATACACCTGAACATCAGCAGGAGAGGACTCTTTAAAGTAGAGACACTACACACTGATATACACCTGAACATCAGCAGGAGAGGACTCTTTAAAGTAGAGACACTACACACTGATATACACCTGAACATCAGCAGGAGAGGACTCTTTAAAGTAGAGACACTACATACTGATATACACCTGAACATCAGCAGGAGAGGACTCTTTAAAGTAGAGACACTACATACTGATATACACCTGAACATCAGCAGGAGAGGACTCTTTAAAGTAGAGACACTACACACTGATATACACCTGAACATCAGCAGGAGAGGACTCTTTAAAGTAGAGACACTACATACTGATATACACCTGAACATCAGCAGGAGAGGACTCTTTAAAGTAGAGACACTACATACTGATATACACCTGAACATCAGCAGGAGAGGACTCTTTAAAGTAGAGATACTACATACTGATATACACCTGAACATCAGCAGGAGAGGACTCTTTAAAGTAGAGACACTACACACTGATATACACCTGAACATCAGCAGGAGAGGACTCTTTAAAGTAGAGACACTACACACTGATATACACCTGAACATCAGCAGGAGAGGACTCTTTAAAGTAGAGACACTACATACTGATATACACCTGAACATCAGTAGGGAGAGGACTCTTTAAAGTAGAGACACTACATACTGATATACACCTGAACATCAGCAGGAGAGGACTCTTTAAAGTAGAGACACTACATACTGATATACACCTGAACATCAGTAGGAGAGGACTCTTTAAAGTAGAGACACTACATACTGATATACACCTGAACATCAGCAGGAGAGGACTCTTTAAAGTAGAGACACTACATACTGATATACACCTGAACATCAGCAGGAGAGGACTCTTTAAAGTAGAGACACTACACACTGATATACACCTGAACATCAGCAGGAGACTCTTGTTGTTTATCAGCCATCTCCTCCCGTCTTTTCATCGGTGACTTTAGAGGAACCTGATCTGACGTCCCGCATTCCTGCAAACACAAAAAGAAAGGAGGCGAGGAAGAATCTCATATTTCATAATAAATAACATAACTTCATTTTATCCAGAAGCCGTTAAACATCTCCACCTTTATCAAAATACAGGTACATCAACTGCTAGCAAAACAACCTTGTGTGTGTGTGTGTGTGTGTGTGTTCAGTGTATTGTACACACTGTGATTGTGAAGTGTGTATTCAGTAAACCTCACTCTTCAAACATGAGGAGATGTCAGTAGAAAGGATTAATGAACATTTCACATCGGGGGAAAGGGCATTTCTTTGAATTGCTAAACTTCAACATGTTGACGACAGACGACTTGCCCCCCCCCCTCTCCCTCAGCAGAGCAACATAATGGTTTCAGTCTCAGAGATGATGAGCTGGAATATCCCCGTTGAGGTTAGGGTTTGAATTGAATGGAGTTTCTATATGAAATATGTGACTAATGTAAGGCTTGTTCTCTGTGTTTGCTTTACCTTAAAGGTGGGGTAGGTACGTTTGAGAAACCGGCTCGAGTGGCTAGCATTTGAAAATACACAACCGGAGAAAATCTTCCACTTCCTCACAGAGCCCCTCCCCCAACACACACGAACGCGCACACGACCAATGAGGGCACGAGGTCAGTCTGTGCCCCGATGGGAGGCTGACAGGCAGGGTAGGCAGTATCACGTTGCTTCTACAGATGACATTTAGTTATGGATGTTGTCAAAGCACTTCAGATGTTCATCGCTATCGGATGTTCAGAGCATTCCATGGAATATAACACAAAGTGTATCTCGAGCCGGTTTCTGAAACGTACCTACCCCACCTTTAAGTTGTGGATGAACCAACAGACACGCCTTTAGACCTCTGAGCACACACACTCCTGTAATGTGATATCTGTAGACACGAGGAAACACTGCCACCTGCTGGTGGGTTTTGGAGCAGTCGATATAATAATAATAAATGACTCTGAAAGCCCTTTTCTAACAACTAGAATATATATCGTTGGAGTGTCGAGTAGCTTAAAGGTTTTCAAACCAAACACACATCTTGTCTTGTAATCTCATCAGTTATGTTTTGTAACAAAGGTTTTTAAATATTCATGTAGTGCACACATTACTGATCTTTAACTAGCTGAATACTCAATTCTGATTGGTCCAAATGGACATCAAAGAGGTTGTAAATACTACTGCAAAGAAAAATAATATAGTTGCTAAGGAGGGTCGGAGTATTGTTAGCAGAAGCGATACGTACTTTATTTAGCATGTGGCCGTGTGATAGGCTGAGTCACGAGGCCACGAATGAAACGCGTCCTATTTCTAGACTTTAAATGATCAGAACTTTTTATTCCGATTGAACCCTTCGTTCGTGGGTTTCAGGTGGAGTCGATCAACGACTCGTGCTCAAACTTGGATACATGTATTCTTTATTTGAAATCCCATCGTGCAACAAATGATCCGTTTAAATCGACCAACAGGAAACATAAAAAGGTTACGCAACAATCTGAAACTTCTTGAGATCATTTAAAATGTGAAGATATGTTTAAATTCGGGCCGTCACCTTTTGTATCCGTTCTAAATGAACCTGAGAGGAACGTTTTTCAAGACTCGTATCAACATACGAGCGGACAAATATGCTTTATGCTCATGTTTATTATCGTTCGAACATTACAAATATACCCTCATGAATATTAAACCAAATAATTAGTGGCGTTCATTTTTTTTTGCGTTAACTTGACAGCCCTAGTTTAAAAATGCAACGTCCTCTCAATGTAGCGGTTCAGCACATGTGATGTAAGTGAAGGGTTCGTGCAGTCACATGTTGGGCCCTTGGATAAAAAGGGGCAGCCAAATGCATGAATTTCAATTTCATTAAAGTTGACAATATATTGAAAAAGCAGATTATCATAAACAACAAAATAAATTGTGAACATGTTTGGAACAAACAGCGTTCCTGCAGGTTTCACCAACTCAAATGCAAGACTTTTTAAGACCGCTTTGAATTCGGGGTCGACCGATTATCGAGGCCGATATTACGCATTTGTCAGATTATCGGTATTTTTATCAAATTGCCGATACAACGTTGGCTCTGATGGGGCCGTTTCTCTGGCTGCAGTCACCACTGTTCACGAGCGATGTCCCGCCCACAGCGCCGTCTGATAGGCTGTTACTGAAGTGTCAAGTGTGTTAGACGCTATGGCAACACAGAAGCACCTTTCAAATCCCGTCATTTTTAAGACCTTCTAAATCATATTTAAGAACCTTCTTATTTTTTTGATCAAATGCAAGACTTTTTATGACCCCGCTGGAACCCTGATACGAGACGCCCGGAGGACAGGTGAATGATGCCTTTAAGAGATACACACCAGATATAATCATCCTCTATCTCTACCTGCTCTGATCCACCGTCACACACACCTTCAGCGGTAATATCTGCATTACCTCGTCAGCGGTAATGTATGGAAACATCTTCTCAGTGAAAGTGTGTGTGAAGGTGTGTATGTGTGTGTTAGTGTCAGGATCAGAGAACGACAACTTTCCCCTGTTCCAGTCCAGATGCACTCTGACCCTCTGGAGCTCCATCTTCAGGCGGAGACGAGTGAATCGATGTGGTGGTGAATGTGCTGTGTATTTACGGTGATAGAAAATTATCGTCCATAATCCAGACTGTATGTCTCCGTTCCTCCGGTAACACTCTGATGACACACCCACTTCCCAGTCTGTACTGTCTCTAACCTGGACGTCCCAGCTGTGAGTCCCCGAGTCAAAGCCCTCAGAGCCCAGGACAGAGAGTTGAGGATTAAGCCTTTCTGGATTATAAGGAACTTTCTCTCTCACTCCTGTTGCTCTCACTTTGGTCAGATATTCAGAGAAGAAGAGGAATGGACAAGCAGTGTTTGGGTCCAGGATGACAGGAGAGTAGGACACCATGTCCTTCATCTTGCTCCAGATGTTGAAGCTGAGGTTACCCAGGTGTTTGGCCTGGTCTATCAGAGCTCCTGAGGGCAGCTGTGGAACCTCCAGCAGGGGGCGCTGCAGCCTCTCCACTGCAGCCTTGTAGTTGAGCAGGAAGGAGAGGTCGTCAGCTCTCAGCTCCTCCTCTGTGGCTCTGACTGCGTGTGAAAGAGCTGCTCTCTCTCTGCTCACAGCCTCCATCTTCCTCCTCTTCTGCTCCTCGTCCTCCCTCAGTGCAGCCAGCCTGGCCTCCTCTTCCTCTTCTAGAAACTGGTGAAGCTTCTTGACCTGCTCCTTAATCTGCGTCTCTGTGCGTTGAGCCTGGACCTTCAGGTGTCCTGCTATTAGATCAAACTCCACTTTAACTTCTTCACAGAGCTCCAGTTTCTCCTGGAAGGGCTGCAGAGCTTCCTGGAGCTCCTCTCGGAGATCCTGAGCGGCTTCATCGATGGGTCTGAGTCTGTGGTTGGTGTGTGCTTTTGAATCTCTGCAGACGACACACACTGGCTGCTGATGGTCCAGACAGAAGAGTCTGAGTCTCTCAGAGTGCAGACTGCAGAGAGCCTCTGGAGGCCTCTGACCTCTCTCCAGCAAGAAGGCCTCACTCAGATTCTTCAACACCAGGTTACAGGGAGGTTTCCTTCTTGAAGATTCTGTCTTACAGACTGGACACTCTCGCGATGGCTTCTCTCTCCACCAGGTCTTCAGACAGGCTTTACAGAAGCTGTGGCAGCAGGACAGAACAACAGGATCTCTAAAGACGTCCTTACAGACCGGACAGCAGAGCTCTTCCTCTAACCTGGAAGCCATGTTGTCTCCGAGTGAAGCTGAAACACAGCAGACAGGAAGTGCAGTCAGTCACGGCTCCAAAATGGCACTTTTTTGCCCATCAACAAATTATCTTGGACTTCATCACAAGGTTAGGTAGGGTTAGGGGTTTACACAAACTGATAAGTCACGTACAGTAAAGAGATATATATCTTGAAATAAAACATTATTTAAAAACAACAAAGTGATACAAAATATGAAAATTACCTTTACCTTAAAAACATATTTAAATAGGTTGACTCTTCTGTGTCTTAAAGAGTTATCAAAGCTAACTATAAAGTTATAAATGTAGTGGAGTAGAGCTGCAGAGTAAGTACCTCTCAATTAAACTGAATATATATCCTTTATTTAACCAGGGTAAAAGACTCATTGAGATTAAAATATCTTTTCAAGAGTGACCTGGCCGAGAAGGGCAGCATAAGTTACAACAGATACAACACAGACAAGACGCGCAGACCGATGCAGCTGTGAAACACAGATACAACACAGACAAGACGCGCAGACCGATGCAGCTGTGAAACACAGATACAATGGCGCGTTAGCCAGTCAATATGCGAAGTAAAACAAACTATTTAAAATCATTCAAAACTGGCAACATTCAAAACGATTTGAGGATATATACGAGCACTCGCATCGACCACCGGTGCCGTGTCCTCTGTCCCTGAGGGCGGACCTGAACTCAGTACTGTACTTAGTTAGTTTCCCTCCTCTGCATATGGATGTAATGTAACATTGTTATATAAGAAAGACGTAACAAACGCTTTCTCCGGATACTAAACCATGGCAATAGGAACAAAAAGCCATTTACATCTGCGCTGCATGTTTACAAAAGACAAGACAAATCTGAAAGGGTCTCCATGTAAACAAACAAAATGGCGCAGATCGCGTCTATTTCGCGCTAAAACCACACCATACATATCACTCAAAATGCTATTTCTTACGGTGGAAACTTAACAAAAACGGGTTAATAATGTATCCAAATTGACACTTAACAACATACACCCCTTTCATCAACTTAAATAGCCGGTTTACCACACTGAATTGTAATAAACTTCGACACAATTCCAAGCATAACTCACCCTCCGCAGTGCTCCTCCAGTGTGAGGGGAAAGCGGAAGTGACATCCACAAAATAGAAAACGATGTGCAAGGGGAAAGTATTCCCACTGGAAACATTACTCACAAATATTAAAGGACACAATCCGTTCTTATTATACATCCATGACACAATCACATCAAGACAACATTCACAACCTATTGTAAATCATAATTTAAAAACTAATAATAATGTATACACATTTTTAACTCCGTTGTGCAGCTAATAAATAATAATAAACAAAACATGAAGTCAATAATAACACATTTAGAGAAGTTATAATCAAAGCTGCACATCTATTAATACCCAGAAGCAAAGGGAACATTAATATTAGAGATAAAGTGTTATTGAAACTGAAGCTACGCTCACTTGTGTTTGTGTGAAACCGCTCGATGAACTACATCTCCCGTCTCGCACCCACACACCAAGATGGCCGTCACGTTGGCACATTTCACTTCTTCCTTTCAGCATGAGGTGAAAAGTATTACAAGAGGTGAACATCACTCCAAGTCTGGGCATGTTGAGAGCTGTACACACACACAAGGGGAGTTAGTCGGTCCCGCGAGAGACTGCGGTCAACTCAGCCGTCTCTCAAATGTGCTTGGTCAAATGAGCGGTTCTTCATTTTTGAGTGCGCGATGTATAGCGCCTTTACGGTAATCGCCGAGAAGCGGCACGAACGCAAGAGTAAAATAATGTTTTTTCTGCTTCATGCGATACAAATTATTTTTACCATGAGTTCTTAAAAAAACTAACATTGTTTGACTCAGTACAATAAAATGAAGTACTTGTACTGTCTTTTTTCTGGGTAATACTCTCAAATCCCCCTCCTGACAACAAAATCATGCAACTTCTGCTATATTTGATGAGAGAAAATGATTTTTAGCGATACCTCCTTAATAAAAGTGATACTGTTGGACTCAGTACTTGTTAGACTACTACCACAAGTACAATCAAGTACTTTTACTGTGTACTCTTGAGTAATCCCCTGTCAAACTCCCCTCCAGAGTACACTAATGCATGTTTTCTGCCATCTTTGATGAGCGATAAAATGATTTTGTGCAATAAGCTCTTAATGAAATTGGTACTGTTGGATTCAGTACTACTTGGATTACTACCAAAAGTACAATCAAGTACTTTTACTGTGTACTTTTTGAGTAATACTCGTTTAAACTCCTGTCCAGAGTACAATAATGCATGTTTTCTGCCATCTTTGATGAGCGATAAAATAATTGTGTGCTATAAGTTCTTAATGTAATTGGTACTGTTGGATTCAGTACTACTTGGACTACTACCAAAAGTACAATCAAGTACTTTTACTGTGTACTTTTGAGTAATACTCTTCAAACTCCTCTCCAGAGTACAATAATGCATGTTTTCTGCCATCTTTGATTTGAGATAAAATTATTTTGTGCTATAAGTTCTTAATGAAATTGGTACTGTTGGATTCAGTACTACTTGGACTGGTTGTGGCGACAAATTATTTTGCCAAGGGGGAGCATGTAGAGGATGAAGAGGAGGGGGCCAAGCACTGAACCCTGGGGGACGCCTTGGGACAGAGGAGCAGTGGAGGAGGTGCAGTTGTTGATGTTGATAAACTGATAGGTAGGATTTCAGCCAGGAGAGTGCAGTGTCGGTGATGCTGAGTGATGATTCGAGGAGGGCCAGCAGGATGGCGTGGTTGATGGTGTCGAATGCTGCGGTGAGGTCGAGGAGGATGAGGATGTTCAGGTTGCCGGAGTCAGAGGAGAGGAGGAGGTCATTTGTGATTTTCAGAAGAGCTGTTTCTGTGTTTTGATCGGAAACCGGATTGAAATGGCTCAAAGAGGTCATTGGAGCTGAGGTGGGCTTTGAGTTGAGAAGCAACGACACGTTCAAGTATTTTTGACAGAAAGGGGAGATTTGAGATGGGCCGGAAGTTGGACATGATGTCAGGTGTGAGTCCAGGTCTTTTGAGAATGGGTCTGACAGCAGCCAGTTTGAGAGAGGGGGGGAGGGGGGGCGATGAGGGTGTCAGATTGCTGTAAATATTGCTGGTTTTGGTTTGGAAAAACGAGAGGAAGGAGTTGCACTGTTCGGTGGTGAAGGACGAGGTGGCGTCGTCACAGGGTTTGAGAAGTTTGCTGATGGTGGAGAACAGACGCTTGGGGTTGCTGGAGCCAGACTGGATGAGTGGTGAGCAGTAATTAGACTGGGCTGCTTTGGGTGCGTTGCTGTACTGCTGGAGACAGTCTTTGCAGATTTGAAGATGGACTGTCACGGAGCGTCCACACTACAGCTTCAAAAATAGCTTGGAGCTGGGCGTGTCTGGAGCTTGGGGATTTTATTCAAGCAACACGACCAACAACCAATCACATGAATCTCCCGCCCCCGACATACAAAGCAAAAACCCCCGGGGATTTTATGGGAGCAATATATATATATATATATAAACTCCCCAAACAGGCGAAACCCTACCAGTTTCCCCCACTGTCTCTGCCCTCCCTCCCTCCATGCTGGTTCCTCCGGTTTGTGTCCCGGTAGGTGAAGAGGGTCTGGTCATACAAAACCGGGTGATTGCTACGGCGATAGTTAGTTTCTCCTCCGACTTTTTTTGAAATATAGAAATGAACGGCGGGATATCTCTCCCAGCTTAGACGCGGTTTGATTGGCTACGGCTTCAGCTGTCAGATTTTCAGAAACGGGTATTTGATTGGCTGGCGCTGGCTACTCCGGCCTGAGACGCCGGAGACGGACCGCTCTGCTACCCACAATTCAGTTCGGCGAAAAAGCGCGGCTACGTGACGTCACCCCATTGAAAGTGAATGGGCAGATTGGAGCAGATTGGAGCTTTCGACGCTGTAGTGTAGACGGGCCGTTAGTCTGGTTTTCTTGTGTTGGCGTTCAAGTTGACGTTTCCTTGATTCCATTTGGCGGAGTTCGGGGGTATACCAGGGGGCGGAGTGTATGAAAGAGACATGTTTTGTTTTTGTGGGGGCCAGTTCATTGAGACAGAAGGAGAGGGTGCTGGTATAATAGTCCACAAGTTCAGATGGGTTTCAGAAAGTGGGGGTGGGGGGGGAGATAGACATCTTGCAGGTAATGGAGGCAGCGATTGCTGAAGGTGAGATGGATTTGAGATTTCTGTAGGTTATTGTGCGTTTTTGCTTTTGGGCGGGGGTGGGGATGTTGATGTCCATGATGATGGCCAGGTGGTCAGAGATGTGGAGATTGAGGCTGGACAGATGATGGATGGTGAGCCCAGTGGAGCAGACCAAGTCCAGGATGTGACCACGGCTGTGTGTTGGGAAGTCGATGTGTTGAGAGAAGTTGCAGCAGTGAAGGGTTTCCTTAAATTCAGAGGCATATTTGCAGGTCGGGTCGTTAACATGAATGTTAAAATCACCTAAGAGGAGAACAGATGGGGATATGGCAGAAAGCTGAGTGAGAATGTCAGAGAGGTCGGAGAGAAAGGAGGGGTTTGGCTTTGGGGGACGGTAGATGATGGCTGTGACCAGGGGAGTGGGACCAGAGAGTTTGAAGATCAGGTGTTCAAATGAAGAAACATCAGGGACGGGGATTATGGTAGCTTTATTTCCTTTCTGATAATAGCAGCTATACCACCACCCAGCCCAAGGTTTGTCAATGTATGTGAATCCTGCTGGGGTGATTTGATTTAAAGAAACATAGTCATGGGGTTTTTGTCACATTTCGGTCAGATTCAGAAAGTCCAGGTTATTGTCTTTAATTAATTAATTCAGAATGTGGCTTTTATTGTGGATGGAGCGTGTGTTGAGCAGGGCTGCTCTGAGGTGACGTTGCATGGGGGAGGGGGGTTGTGTGGACCGGGGGAGTGGAAGGAGATTGGTCAGATTCACGTGTTGTTTGTTGTGATGGCGTAGTGTGGTCGTGGGACAGGACCGAATGGACGGGATTGAGTGTGGAAACGTGGAATGATAGAAAAACGTACGACCAGAGCCTCTGTGTGGAGGACGGCGTTGTGGAATATTTCATTATCTATTCACGTCACCACCGCTAAGCTAAAGGTGGCTAACGTTGGGCTATAAAGGAACTACAGCACGGTCACATGACTTCACGTCACCACCGCTAAGCTAAAGGTGGCTAACGTTGGGCTATAAAGGAACTACAGCACGGTCACATGACTTCACGTCACCACCGCTAGGCTAATGTTGGGCTATAAAGGAACTGCAGCACGGTCACATGACTTCACGTCACCACCGCTAAGCTAAAGGCGGCTAATGTTGGGCTATAAAGGAGCTACAGCACGGTCACATGACTTCACGTCTCCACCGCTAAGCTAAAGGGGGCTAATGTTGGGCTATAAAGGAACTACAGCACGGTCACATGACTTCACGTCACCACCGCTAAGCTAAAGGCGGCTAATGTTGGGCTATAAAGGAACTACAGCACGGTCACATGACTTCACGTCACCACTGCTAAGCTAAAGGTGGCTAATGTTGGGCTATAAAGGAGCTACAGCACGGTCACATGACTTCACGTCACCACTGCTAAGCTAAAGGAGGCTAATGTTGGGCTATGAAGGAACTACAGCACGGTCACATGACTTCACGTCACCACCGCTAAGCTAAAGGGTGGGCTAATGTTGGGCTATAAAGGAACTACAGCACGGTCACATGACTTCACGTCACCACTGCTAAGCTAAAGGAGGCTAATGTTGGGCTATAAAGGAACTACAGCACGGTCACATGACTTCACGTCTCCACCGCTAAGCTAAAGGGGGCTAATGTTGGGCTATAAAGGAACTACAGCACGGTCACATGACTTCACGTCACCACCGCTAAGCTAAAGGGGGCTAATGTTGGGCTATAAAGGAACTACAGCACGGTCACATGACTTCACGTCACCACCGCTAAGCTAAAGGAGGCTAATGTTGGGCTATAAAGGAACTACAGCACGGTCACATGACTTCACGTCACCACCGCTAAGCTAAAGGAGGCTAATGTTGGGCTATAAAGGAACTACAGCACGGTCACATGACTTCACGTCTCCACCGCTAAGCTAAAGGAGGCTAATGTTGGGCTATAAAGGAACTACAGCACGGTCACATGACTTCACGTCACCACCGCTAAGCTAAAGGCGGCTAATGTTGGGCTACAAAGGAACTACAGCACGGTCACATGACTTCACGTCTCCACCGCTAAGCTAAAGGCGGCTAATGTTGGGCTATAAAGGAACTACAGCACGGTCACATGACTTCACCTCACCACCGCTAAGCTATATATGATTAAACATGTTTAAAATGGAGTTGATCAATGATTCACGACTCAAACTTGGATAAATGTATTCTTCATTTGAAATCCCATCATGCAGCAGTAAAAAATGAACAGTTTTAAAATGGACAAACATGAAACATAAAACATAAAAAGGTTAAACTAACTCACCAATCTGAAACTTGTTGAGATCATTTAAAATGTGAATATCAGTACATGTGATTTAAATGTGCATGAGGTTTCAATACATTCACATATCAGATCAATGTTCATAAACGTACGAAGAGGAATACATGCATTTTGTTTTTGGTCTGCAGAAGTCACGGTACTTATCATCATTACTCTCACAGAGACCATCAAGTCGAAGCCAATCAATTGACTGGCATGGGAAAGGAGTACAATACATTAACAACAACTAATAAAACATTTATAAACGTGATATAAAATTATATTTAATAACATTTTCTAAATTAAAACATTTAAAACATTTTTTGAAATATTTAAATAAGTTACTCTTCTGTGTCTTAAAGTTACATTTTTAGATTTAGTTTAAAAGCTGTTTAATAAATGTAGTTGAAGTAGAAGTACAGAGTAACCCTAAATGTAAACACTCAAGTAAAGTACAAGTACCTCCAAATTATACTAAGTAGTACTTCAGTAAATGTACTATGTAGGCTACTATGTATACTAGTTAGTTTCCCTCCTCTGCATATGGATGTAATCTAACACTGTTATATAACAAAGACCTAATAATCACTTTCCCCCTGTTCTCACTTCTCTGGATAGTAAACCATGTCATGAATAGGAAAATAATGTAAGTTTATTTATATAATAATGAATAAATAACTATGGAAGCCCTATTTCCGCCACTTGAAAAAAATAAAATCCCCATGAAAAGTCATAATTATGAAATAAGAAGTGCGCATGCGCTGCAGTGGCGCTGTCTTCAAAGGTCCCTTCCTCCCCTTGCTGCTCTCCACCATGCAAACGGCATCTAGTCCTAAATAAGGTAACTATTGCAGGTGACCTTTGTAAATGTTAGATGTTACATATAGCCTATTGCAGCTAAACTACAACGATGCAGTTCATAGCTTTGACATTACCTGCTATGAATATAATATATATGCCTATAGCTTTGTGGTAACGTTCACGGGTTAGAGTTAGAGCAACTCACAGCAGCAGTACGCCTACACTATTGTCATTAGTGGCGTGAACGTTACCACAAAACTATAGACATGTATATTATATTCATAGCAGGTAATGTCAAAGCTATGAACTGCATCGTTGTAGTTTAGCTGCAATATAGGCTATATGTAACATCTAACATTTACAAAGGTCACCTGTAATAGTTACCTTATTTAGGACTAGATGCCGTTTGCATGCTGGAGAGCAGCAAGGGGAGGAAGGGACCTTTGAAGACAGCGCCACTGCAGCGCATGCGCACTTCTTATCTCATTATCATGACTTTTTATCTCATAATTTCGACTTTCTTATCTCATTATTATGACTTTTCATGGGGATTTTATTTTTTTCAAGTGGCGGAAATGGGCTTCCATCAATAATTAATAAATAACAATAACAAATAATTGTATTATTTCCTAACAGAGTGACGTCAGAGTGATCTCGAGGCGGTTACGTCACCGGTCTGGTTGTTGCAGAGTCACTGTAAACAAGGAGAGACAAGGAGTCGCCATTAGAGCTGTTAACGGCTCTTCTGTTTACATCTGAAGCTGTTATTGTTGAAATCCAGTCATTCCGGGACACGAGTCCAGACATCCGCCCGAAGGCTTTTCATAAAAGGCACAGTTCGTGTTTTTGCTGTTAGCATTCTTAGCCGTTAGCTTGCGTTAGCTGCAGCTAGCCTCGCT
This sequence comes from Champsocephalus esox, assembly GCA_036324585.1. Classification (NCBI taxonomy): domain Eukaryota; kingdom Metazoa; phylum Chordata; class Actinopteri; order Perciformes; family Channichthyidae; genus Champsocephalus; species Champsocephalus esox. Next base: position 45,846,386 of record CM070495.1, read on the forward strand.
GGGCTAACATCCAGAGAGGCCTGTTGTTGTTGTTATTGTTGTTGACGGGGTGAACACCTTTCATGCCCCCTACCTCTCTGTGGACTGCGACCAAGATATCCTGAACTGTGAGTATCACCTCCACACCTTTTTAAATGTTTTAAAACTGTTTTAAACGACGTCCAGCGCACAGCTAGCCTGTTAGCACTAGCCAGTAAGTGTGAGAGTTGTTGAAATGGTGTGCGATAAACATGCAAAATGAACACTTGCTTACAATTGTACGGTGCTACAATCCCTACATGAACAACACATCTGTTCATACATGTCTCAAAACGTATTTTTGAGCTTGCAATCATTTAATATGTCACTTGGTTTACTTAAATTGCTGCTACAAACAATTTAGTTTTAGTCATGGTTGTGTACTCATTATTATTTTACACTAATGTCTGCTTGACTTTATTATTATTGTTTCTCTTGTTTACCTGCTATGCCACTTTTGCGAGTCGCTGTTCACAAGCAGAGTCTATTTCTGTCTTTAATTAATCAACATTTAAGACACGTTTATTCGGTCAGTAACATGTAATGGTGAAAATACAGTATATATCGAATAAATAGTTTCCAAAATCAATCATCAACAACAAAGTAAGGGTCATAAATAAGTGAAATAGTGAGAAATGTTTCCGGGTGTTCCTCTCCTACATGTTAAAAAGTGTGTGTGTCCATGTTTCTGTCCGTTTGTGGAGGAAATACTCAATATATCACTCCTGTTCTTTAATTAGGTGATAAAGCAATTACAGGTCGAGTGCGGAGCAATACAGTGTCACCATGACAACACAATGTATGAAACACTTAGATCGCAGGTTCCTCAACAGTGCAATTTACAAGACGTAAAATATGAAAATAAGATGTGATGTGCAGTTCCTAGAGACATACAGGTGTAAGTACAACATATACGATATACCTTATTCATCCCGTTACAGCAGCATGTGAACAAGGCATTGCACATACTTTGGAAAGGAGTAGCAAATACAAACAATACTTTAGAGTAAAATATATACACAATGACAGTGGAAGATGTATACCAGAATACTGTCAAATATACACTATGAAGGTCCAATTACAGCTAACAACAACTTAAGTACAATTTGGAGGCACTTGTACTTTACCCAAGTATTTACTCAACACATATGCTAAAAAGAGAGATAGAGATAGATGGATAGATGGATAGATAGATAGATGGATGGATGGATAGATGGATGGATGGATGGATAGAGAGAGAGAGATGGATAGATGGATAGAGAGAGATGGATGGATGGATAGATGGATGGATGGATAGAGAGAGAGAGATGGATAGATGGATAGAGAGAGATGGATGGATAGATGGATGGATAGAGAGAGAGAGATGGATAGATGGATAGATGGATGGATGGATGGAGAGAGAGAGATGGATAGAGAGAGAGAGATGGATGGATAGATGGATAGAGAGAGAGATGGATGGATAGAGAGAGAGATGGATGGATGGATAGATGGATGGATAGAGAGAGAGAGATGGATGGATAGATGGATGGATGGATAGATAGATGGATAGAGAGAGAGAGATAGATGGATAGAGATAGATGGATAGAGAGAGAGAGATGGATGGATAGATAGATGGATGGATAGATGGATGGATAGATGGATAGATAGATGGATGGATAGATGGATAGATAGATGGATAGATGGATAGATAGATGGATGGATGGATAGATAGATAGATGGATGGATGGATAGATGGATGGATAGATAGATAGATAGATGGATAGATAGATGGATAGATAGATGGATAGATGGATAGATAGATGGATAGATGGATAGATGGATGGATAGATGGATGGATAGATAGAGAGAGAGATAGATAGATGGATGGATGGATAGATGGATGGATAGATAGAGAGAGAGATAGATAGATGGATGGATGGATAGCTTTTAACAATATGCATCTCCATAAATGAAACCAGTGGACTCTTAAAGCCACACAAGAGGCAATTAGTTTTTCAAAAATCCCATCAGATCTTTGTTTGTCTCCAGCAGTAAAATGCTTCTTGATTTATCAAGCATGGGAGGCGTGTGGCGCAGTGGGTAGTGCCTTGGTGTTGGGATCAGGTTCAAACCCCACTGCAGTCAGCATGTCGTCGTGTCCCTGAGACGCTTCACCCCAAAGTATTGAGTATGTGAGTCGCTTTGGATGAAAAGCGCCTCACAAGTAATCTAGAAATGTCACATGTACATGTAATTACATACACACAGAAAGGCCATTGTCATACTTTTAGTTTGTATACCCAATGGAGTAGTACTTGTACTCGAGTAAAGCAGCACTTCCTCCTCCTCTGTTCCCGAGCTGGTTGTTGAGTCTTGCATTCCTTCCTGTGGTTTTCAGCTGGGTGGCTGGTCCGTGCGCCCTCCTCCCAGCATGGAGGCAGGAGGGAAGGACTGTGAGGACGAGACGCTGCAGACGGCCTTCAAGAAGCTGAGGGTGGACGCTGAGAGGTAAACAACAACAACAACATGCGCTGAAACAAACGTCAGAATCGGTTTCATTACCAAGAAGGCGGTTGCCTCTCACTCGCATGAGATATTTGAGGGCAGGCACTTTGGAGTTCAGGTGTCGCCGTGGTTTTAGTCATGTTTACATGTTTCCTCTCCTTCTCTGCAGTGTACCCGGAGCAGTGAGTGTGTGCGAGGCTCCCAGAGCATCTCGAGCCTCTCTGGACCCGAGCGGAGCGAAACCCAAACTCAGCTGCCCCAAGGACAACTGGCACGGGTGAGTTTACACTGAAATACAGTCTGTGGTGACACGAGCTGAGGAGATGTGACTAGATGAGACGACTAAAGGTCACCACGTCCAACATTAGCCTCCTTTAGCTTAGCAGTGGTGACGTGAAGTCATGTGACCGTGCTGTAGTTCCTTTATAGCCCAACGTTAGCCTCCTTTAGCTTAGCGGTGGTGACGTGAAGTCATGTGACCATGCTGTAGTTCCTTTATAGCCCAACATTAGCCTCCTTTAGCTAAGCGATGGTGATTTGATGTCATGTGACCGTGCTGTAGTTTCTTTATAGCCCAATATTAGCCTCCTTTAGCTTAGCGGTGGTGACGTGAAGTCATGTGACCGTGCTGTAGTTCCTTTATAGCCCAACATTAGCCTCCTTTAGCTTAGCGGTGGTGACGTGAAGTCATGTGACCGTGCTGTAGTTCCTTTATAGCCCAACATTAGCCTCCTTTAGCTAAGCGATGGTGATTTGATGTCATGTGAACGTGCTGTAGTTTCTTTATAGCCCAATATTAGCCTCCTTTAGCTAAGCGATGGTGATTGATGTCATGTGACCGTGCTGTAGTTTCTTTATAGCCCAATATTAGCCTCCTTTAGCTTAGCGGTGGTGACGTGAAGTCATGTGACCGTGCTGTAGTTCCTTTATAGCCCAACATTAGCCTCCTTTAGCTTAGCGGTGGTGACGTGAAGTCATGTGACCGTGCTGTAGTTCCTTTATAGCCCAACATTAGCCTCCTTTAGCTAAGCGATGGTGACGTGAAGTCATGTGACCGTGCTGTAGTTCCTTTATAGCCCAACATTAGCCTCCTTTAGCTTAGCGATGGTGACGTGAAGTCATGTGACCGTGCTGTAGTTCCTTTATAGCCCAACATTAGCCTCCTTTAGCTTAGCGATGGTGACGTGAAGTCATGTGACCGTGCTGCTGCATTTTGTACCATATACATATTTATATAAAGTGCATTACAGTTATCCAGCAGAGTTTTTAACGACGGTTTTTAAATCCCATTTTGTTAATGTCTTTTATTTTGTAAAGCACTTTGAATTGCCTCTTGTTGAAAGGGGCTCTATAAATAAACTTTGCTTGCCTTCAGCTGCATGAGGAAGTCTTCCAGAGGAGCCTCCAGAACGCAGCGCCGCCGAAGGTCCAAATCCCCGATCCTCCACCCGCCCAAGTTCGCATACTGCAGCGCGGCGGCGGCGTCAGTATCGCCCCCTAGTGGCTGCCTGAAGCAACAACGCCTCGCTGTGCCCGATCCCTCGGAGCCTCGTCCTCCAGGAGAGGGGATCACAGCCTCCTCTGCTGCCCAGAAAGAGCTCTCATCGCCGGGCTCTCCTAACCCCATCTCCCCTCTGGTGTTTGGCTCGTGCGCCGGGTTTGAGGCGCAGGAAACGTCCGGGGAGTCGAGCGAGGAGGAGAAAAGCGCCAGCGAAGGAGCAAGGGGTTCCGGATCTGCGGATTTCCGAGTTTTATCTGAGCGCCTGGCAGAAGTTCCCTGCTCCTGCGTCTGGAAGGAAAGCGGGAACGCCGCTGCAGAGTCTCCGTGTCGGTGTCGGGGTCCGTCTCAAACCTGGCAGGGGGTCGAGGTCTATTCCTTCACGGGGCTCCGAAACGCCACGTCTGAGTGCGAAAGAACTAGCGGCGGCGCGGCGCCTTCTTCCTCGTCTGGATCCGCGCGGTCGTGTTCGGAGCAGGCGAGAGTTTACGTGGACGACATCACGATAGAGGACCTTTCCGGATACATGGAGTATTATCTGTACATCCCCAAGAAGATGTCTCACATGGCGGAGATGATGTACACTTGAAAAAATAAATACTCTTATTGCATCAGAAGGAAATGTAACGGAGGTTTTTGCGTCAGGGCAGGAATGATTTGAACTTCACTTCCCTTTGTTTATGTTGAAATGTCTCGATTTCATCTTTAAAAAGTCCGACAAATGCTAAAAGAAGTACCATTTTCTTTTTAATTATAATATAAGAACCAAGGCGGAGATGATGTACACTTAAAAAAATGAATGCTATCATAATATCTTAAGGAAGTATAAAGTAACGGAGAGTCGGTATCGTGGATAGAGCGATGGATCAGGATTTGAGAACAATGTTGAGGGACTTCACTTCCCGTTGTTTACAAGGCTTCCCGCGATTCCTCAACTGTCATCAAATTGGATCTCAAAATGCAGTGGTGTTAAAATGTCTTTCGAATGCTAAAAGACGAAGCCTTTTGTGAATCTGTATAACCAACAGGATGTCTCTCATGGCAGAGACGATGAAAATAAAGAGTCCGATGCAGCTCATACATGTTGAGACCCCAAAGTGTAACGATAGAAATGGACAGCAGGGTCTCCGGCACATGGAGACTGCCGGATGCTAACCCGCTGATGTTGGGACGTTAGCACAGTTAGCATAAGTTGTGTTCGTTGGAATGATAGCCCACGGTATGGGGACACCAGCTAGAAAATGGCGTGGCAGATTTGGACAGTTGGAGAGTGGTTTTGGAGGTTATTGGGGATGCTGAATCCATTTCTGATATTTTCAGGATCAAAAACAGCAGTTTTAACCAGAAAGAGGACGCATTTCTGTTCTGTGGACTGACGTTGATTCATTTTGGGTCGTTTTTACAGTTTTAGGGGATTCAAAACGGCCATGTTTGATCCCGAAATGGTCTGAAATTGAATTAGAAAAAGTGGGAATTCGGAGATTTGGGGAAAGTCATAATTTTGGGGGGAAATCGTAATTTTGGAGATTGAAATGTTGGAGTCATAATTTGGGGAAAAGGTAATAATTGTTCAGTTTGAGAAAAAGTCTGAATTTTGAGTTTTTTTAGAAAGTGAGAATTTTGAGAGAGTCATAATTTTAGATTTTGAGAAAGGAGCGAACAGAGAGAACTCAGTGACAGGATGTGTGCTTCTCAACGACCTCCGAAACCACACTGTGCGAATCGGCCAAGAAATATTTCAACTGTTTGCATGTTAACGCAACTCATGCCAATGGTGCTAATTACATCCGGCAGTTTCTATGTCCTAAAGACCCTAATGTACATTTATATCATAAAAGGTTAGGGTCCTCAACATGTCCGGGTTCGCTAAGCTGAAAAATAGACTATATTATAATATAATAAGGAAATATAAAGTAGAGTTTTTGTGTTGGCCTCGGAGGAATGTCAGTAGAAGAAAGACGGATCAGGCGTGAGTTTGGAAACCCCCTCCTCATTTCATTAAAACTGACAGGAAAACACATGTTGGTCTCATCAGTTTCGTCCCCCCCCCCTCCTCTGTGTGCTTCGTTTTAAATTAAGTTTACAGATGCAGTTGCCAAAGCTCTTGGTGCAGAAGTGTGATGTGCTGTTGTCTCATTTCACTCAATAAAGACTGGCTTTATTTGAAAATGTGCCGTCGTTTCTTCACAGGCACTCGTATCAGCGGCGCAATGTTAAAAAAAGTATAATTACACGAGTACTTAAGGCTCAGTCAGTAGGGGCGTGGACTGGGAGCCGGGGGTCGCCGGTTCAAGTCCCCGACCAGACTTAGAGTGTGGACTGCTACTCGGAGAGGTCCCAGTTCACCTCCTGGGCCCTGCTGTGGTGCCCTTGAGCAAGGCACCAGACACCCCCCTTCCCCCCCTCTCCCACTGCTCCTAGTACCAGACTCCTGGTACTAGGATGGGTGGAAAGCAGAGAACACATGTCACAGTGTGCTCTCAGCTCTGCATGTGAGAGCATTAAAGAGGGGTTCATCCCTCCCAATCTGATTCTACCATTTTGAGGTACTTTGAGTATTTTCCTGCTTTTCCTTAAAACGCATCAAATTGAATCTCAAAATAAAGCCGTGAATGGTATAAGAAGTACATTTACCCGAGTACTGTATTTAAGTACACTTTTGAGGTACTTTACTTGAGTGTTTCCGTGTTCTACTCCTCTACAGTTCAGAGGTCAATGTGTACTTTAACCATCCAGAGACACACGATGGAACAGCGCCACCCAGTGGTGACACGTGGAGACATTCACAACAGCAGAAACAAAGGGAACACATCCACATAAAACTTATCAATGTTTCCTTTTAATTAATATACTTTATTTACTGTATATATTAATTTATTTGTTTTTGTTGAATAAATAGACTTTATTTAATTATTATTCATTTATTTAATATACTTTATTATTTATTTTTTAAAGAATGAATATGCTTTATTTGTATGTGTTACTTTATTTAATATACTTTATATGCATTTGTTTTATTATAAATATACTATATTTATGTATTTAATATACTTTATTATTATTCATTTATTTAATATAATTTATATATATACTTTTTTTTTAAAGAATACATATCCTTGTTTGTATTGATTTAATGTACTCCATTATAATTCGTTTCTTATTGTATTATTTACATTTGTACGTTAATACTGTGTGGACCAATCACACGGCGCCAACTGGACGTTGCTCCCGGAACGTTCTGACTTCGACCAATCAGAGGAGAATGCGTGGAGGAACAGAAAAAACGTGGGACCTCTCGACCAATGACGGGGCGAGTTAGTGTGACGCAGCACCGGAAAACAATCATTTTACCGGCTGCGTCTGAGTCTCTCACACGGTGTCTTCTTCCAGCGGCTCGAGACATTAAAACCACCCAGTTTTCAGGTATTTTCTGCCGGAAGATGTTGTGTTTAAGCGGGCTGTCGCTGGCCCTGGTTCTCAGCCTGTATCCCGGTTCCTCTGAAGCCCTGAAGGAAGGAGAGTGTGAAGGTAAGCCTGGCTGCGAGCTGTTAGCTTAGCATAGCTCACTCCAACATCAGATACATGTCAGCTTTTATTATACATTTATTATATATTAAATGTCCATTCACGTCTGTACAGTGCGGGAATATCAGGGAAAGATGGTACGGTTTTTTAGAATGTGTATATACTATTAATTTTAATTTTTTTGTGCCAGAGAAACTACATTTTAAGGGAACACAGGGATTTTAGCCTTTGCAGACCATTTACATGCACTAAAACTTATACCACACACCACAGAAGAAGAATACGACTTTACTTTAGCCTTCCCTTCGCATTTCCTCCACTATCACATGTATGTTACAGCAGCTTTAAGTGTGCAGAGCCTTGTATACATTACATTTAAATGTTATTCGCTGTCCTCTCGTATTCAACCCTTTCTAATCGCGTTAAACCCAGCTGCTGCTCAAATGACAATCACTTTTATAACTCACTCTTAATACACATGCATTTGAACTTCACATTACACTGATTTCAGGGTTTCAATTGCTCTCATTTGGACAGAGAGGAAGTGAATTAAGACTCACTCCTGGCAGGATGGAGTTACTGCCTGAGCTTGCTTTAATGGCAGACTCCACCATCAGATGGCTGTCAACAAGGGCCGTCTCCTTTCGTCCGGCAGGGGCTCAGTCAGTAGGGGCTGGGAGCCGTAGGGTCGCCGGTTCAAGTCCCCGAACAGACCTAAATATGGACTGCTACTTGGAGAGGTCCCAGTTCACCTCCTGTCCTGCCGTGGTGCCCTTGAGCAAGGCACCGGACATCCCCGTTCCCCTCTCACTCCCATTGCGCTGTACAATAGCTGCCCACTGCTCCTGGTGCTAGACTCCTGGTGCTAGGCTCCTGGTGCTAGGCTCCTGGTGCTAGGCTCCTGGTGTTAGGCTCCTGGTGCTAGGCTCCTGGTGCTAGACTCCTGGTGCTAGGCTCCTGGTGCTAGGCTCCTGGTGCTAGGCTCCTGGTGCTAGGCTCCTGGTGCTAGGCTCCTGGTGCTAGACTCCTGGAGTGGAGTGCACCAGCTAGGCATAAGTTGGGCGTAACTCTACGTCCGACGTAGAACCGAAGGTTAAGACCAAACTAAAGTTATGACTCGTGCACCACTTAGACTTAAGCCCTGTATGCGTTGCGCCCGGGTGTAACTTTTACGCCTAGTATGGAGCAGGCGTAAATCAGAAAGACAGACTAGTTTCCATAGTAACGTAAAACAGGCAAGAAGGATATTAACGATGCAGGGCATCTTGTTTACATGTTTGAACAATGAAAGGGCAATAAGAAGAGAGAGTCGTCCGTGATCGAACAAACCCACTGGACATCTGTTCAGTGAACTGATAGAGAGGTTTCGTTTCGGCAGACAAGCCCTTTTGATTTAATCGAGGAGATCTCCCCTCAACTCCAGCACGGATCAGACCCACACGCTGCGCTCTCCCCAACCTGCAGCTGCTGATTGCGCTCAGATTCTACGCGAACGGGGCCTTTCAGAATACAGTGGGAGACATTGATTAATGTTCATCGCACAACTGCATGTCGGGCTATAAGACACGTTTCCATTGGCCCTCCAGCACCGATTTCTTTCTCCGTCAGTTCCCGCTGTCGCTCTGACAAATCCCTCTTTCTCTTTCGGGGTGCGGCCATTTGGGATTCCCCTCGAGTCGTCGCTGACGCTGTGGGTGAGGGACTTCCCTCTTCTCTGCGGTCTTCTGAGTCTGTAAAATTGTGTTGCTTGGCAACAATTACTGTTTCGCGTGTATTCGTATGGACGCGCATCTTAAGACCAGGCGCAGCTACGCCCGAGACGAGTCAGGCTTGGTGCACTCGGTGTAAATTCGAATCACTACGTCGGACGTAGCTAAGCCCGACGTTAGAGTTAAGCCCTACTTTTTTACGCCCATCTGGTGCACTCCACTCCTGGTGCTAGACTCTAGACTCCTGGTGCTACACTCTAGACTGCTGTGCTAGACTCCTGGTGCTAGACTCCTGGTGCTAGACCTGACTCCTGGTGCTAGACTCCTGGTGCTAGACTCTAGACTCCTGGTGCTAGACTCTTGGTGCTAGACTCCTGGTTCTAGACTCCTGGTGCTAGACTCCTGGTGCTAGACTCTAGACTCCTGGTGCTAAACTCCTGGTGCTAGGCTCCTGGTGCTAGACTCTAGACTCCTGGTGCTAAACTCCTGGTGCTAGGCTCCTGGTGCTAGACTCACAAAGACAAGGCATTGTACATATGTGTGTTTCAGTGTGTGTGTTCGTCTATCTCACGTTTCAGGGTGTGTGTGTTCGTCTATCTCACGTTTCAGTGTGTGTGTGTTCGTCTATCTCACGTGTTATCTCCGTTTCAGTGTGTGTGACCTTCCTGGGGAAGTTCTACCAGTCTCTGCACGACAACAACGTCAACTTTAAGAGCGCAGACATCGAGACGGCGCTCGTAAAGACCTGCAAAGATGCTAAAGGGAAAGAAAACCGCTTCGTAAGTCAACTGCAGATCAATAATACATCTTCTCCACCGATGGGCGAGTTTCAGACGATAAAACCCCTCCTCCTCCTCCTCCTCCTCCCCTCCTCCTCCTCCTCCTCCTCCCTCCTCTCCTCCTCCTCCTCCTCCTCCTCCTCTCCTCCTCCTCTCCTCCTCCTCCTCCTCCTCCTCTCCTCCTCCTCCTCCTCTCCTCCTCTCCTCTCCTCCTCCTCTTCCTCTTCCTCTTCCTCTTCCTCCTCCTCTCCTCCTCCTCTCCTCTTCCCGTCTCTCCTCCTCCCGTCTCTCCTCCTCCTCTTCCTCCTCCTCCCGTTTCTCCTCCTCCTCCCGTCTCTCCTCCTCCCGTTTCTCCTCTCCCGTCTCTCCTCCTCCCGTCTCTCCTCCTCCTCCTCCTCCCGTTTCTCCTCCTCCTCCTCCTCCTCCCGTTTCTCCTCCTCCCGTTCCTCCTCCTCCTCCCTCTCTCCTCCTCCTCCTCCTCCTCCCGTCTCTCCTCCTCCTCCTCCTCCCGTTTCTCCTCCTCCTCCTCCTCTTTCTCCTTCTCCTCCTGTTTCTCCTCCTCCAGTGTTACTACATCGGGGCGACGAGCGACGCCGCCACTAAGATCGTGAACGAGATTTCCAAACCCCTGAGCTACCACGCGCCGGTGGAGAAGATCTGCGAGAAACTGAAGAAGAAGGACTCTCAGATCTGTGAACTCAGATACGGTGAGGAGGGGGGGGGTCGTTTAAAGAGCCCTGAGCGGAACACATGCTCCGTTGCTTCTGAGGATGTAGCGCCAAGAGCTAACGACGGTGTGTAGCATCCAATCAATCTGAGATCCACACGTTCATAACATGTCTATGGCCGCGAGTAACATTAGTAACGGCTTTACAGCGGAGGCGAAGAAGCAGCTGGTTCATTGATTGTGTAAATTGGACCGTGTAAATTGGACCGTGTTAATTGGACAGTGTTAATTGTATCACTAACTCTTATATATAACTTAATTAACGAGGATGATTCTTTGGTTTGAATTAGTTTGAACATTCTTTGAATTGAAGAATAAAGAACATTAACTCCATATAATTGAATCGGCTAAATGAACTGAGCAGATCATAATCATATTTCTAATTGCATGTGTGTCACTTTGGGTTTACTGTGAAGGTTTAGGGTTAAAGTCGGATCAGTGTCGCAGCGATGTTTGATCAAACCGCTCAAATGGAGTAAAGCACATGTTGCGGAAGCATTTTAATTCTTAAAGGGCTTGGATTTGACCTTTAGCAACAACAGCTTTTGAAATGTAGCTCGTTCTGTCGCACGTGTTAGCCTGGCTGATCTCGGACATGTTGCTATGGGAACACAAAGTCACATGACCTGGCCCGTCCAGCAGACGGTGCAGGTTGTGTCACTCGGGGAGATGACAACAAGGCTACGGAACATTCCAGAACATTTAAAGGTCATGTGACACCTGTGGGTCCTTATGGGTTAAAGTGTGTGTGTGTGTGTGTGTGTGTGTGTGTATAGGCACAAAAGGTGTTAAAGATAAGAAAGTGAAGCAGAAAAGTAGTTATTTAAATATACGTGTCGCGTGCTTACGGAGACGATGGGTTGGGACGTGTCGCGTGCTTACGGAGACGATGGGTTGGGACGTGTCGCGTGCTTACGGAGACGATGGGTTGGGACGTGTCGCGTGCTTACGGAGACGATGGGTTGGGACGTGTCGCGTGCTTACGGAGACGATGGGTTGGGACGTGTCGCGTGCTTACGGAGACGATGGGTTGGGACGTGTCGCGTGCTTACGGAGACGATGGGTTGGGACGTGTCGCGTGCTTACGGAGACGATGGGTTGGGACGTGTCGCGTGCTTACGGAGACGATGGGTCGGGACGTGTCGCGTGCTTACGGAGACGATGGGTTGGGACGTGTCGCGTGCTTACGGAGACGATGGGTTGGGACGTGTCGCGTGCTTACGGAGACGATGGGTTGGGACGTGTCGCGTGCTTACGGAGACGATGGGTCGGGACGTGTCGCGTGCTTACGGAGACGATGGGTTGGGACGTGTCGCGTGCTTACGGAGACGATGGGTCGGGACGTGTCGCGTGCTTACGGAGACGATGGGTCGGGACGTGTCGCGTGCTTACGGAGACGATGGGTCGGGACGTGTCGCGTGCTTACGGAGACGATGGGTCGGGACGTGTCGCGTGCTTACGGAGACGATGGGTCGGGACGTGTCGCGTCGGCCGGATGTCGCGCCAATAACGTTATAGGAGCGAAAATTGCACGATGTATTTTTTTTTGTGAGTCTGTTGGCTCGGACATAAACTCGTCATAAGGTAGTCTACATTTCATAAGAGGTGTAAAACATGAGCGTTTTAAATCGCATTTCAACTAAATGCTAATATAATCTGTAGTTGTATTGTGAGAACGAGGCGAAGGTTAAGCTGTCGTTTGTTATGTACTGTTGGAGTGGTAAGCAGGCCGGATGTCTCGGGGAGTTGGGTGGTCTGCGAGTGTGGTTGTATTGGTTAAGTGGCACTAAAGATAACCCCTTAACCCCTGCAGACAAACAGCTGGACCTGACCTCGGTGGACCTGAAGAAGCTGAAGGTGAAGGACCTGAAGAAGATCCTGGAGGAGTGGGATGAGACCTGCAAAGGCTGCGCTGAGAAGTCAGACTTCATCCGAAAGATCACCGAGTTGATGCCCAAACACGCGCCGGCAGCCGCTCAGGCACGGACTGACCTGTAGCCGGAGGGACACGCAGCTTTGAACTTGGAGGAAGAGGAGGAAGAGTTTTGTCCCACATGTCTGTCTCTGTCTTTTAAAATGATCTGGCACACTGATTCAGAGCTCCGATGAAAGGGGACTGAGAGCGCTGGGAGCCGTTTTCAACACAAGAGCTGAAACTCAAACTGAAGTCATCGTTTAGTGGAGTTTCACCTTCAATGTCAACGCGCCGATGTTCTGTCCACCCAAAAGCCCATGGAAATATGTCATTGAGCATGAAATACGACTGACTGAATACATCTCGACTTAAACCACCAACAAGTGGGTTTAGACGTTCAAAGCGTGATCAAAAGAAAGTCGGTATACTCGCAGTGCATTAATACATTGTATTCTGTCCAATAATTAAATAGTTTCTCCCTCAATATTCAATGCACCAAGAAAGCCCGTTAGATTCATGGAAATATCTCGAGAGAATGAAAAACGACTAAATCAATCGGCTGAGAGTGAAACCAACACGTGGTCGGTGTCCTCGCAGCGCATTAATAAACAGAACTGTGTCCAATACTTCAATACTTAGTTTCTCCACCAAAAACCGTGCAATAGCACAATTGCAATCTTCTGGTTGCCATAACGACCATAAGATTCATGCGAATATGCCATCGAGCATGAAAAGCGACTAAATCAATCACCTGGTCGACGAAGAGGCTCAACGTGAACAAATGGAACATGGACTTTGTGCACCGTTTGGTCGTTCTCTCTTCGTGCAAAAGCCCTACTCTAAACGGTCGGTTTGAATAAGAAGTCCTTCAGCCTGAAACACATTTTAAATGACTTGACGGCTTAAGAAATACTATTCGAATGAAACCACATCCACTAAGACGCGACGAATTCTACATTACATCTCCAAATGGAGCGTGGCTGCGTGGCTCTGCTGCACACATCGATTATCTCCTTAAATATTCGTGCAAAAGCACTCCTTTGAATGAGAAGTCCTTTCGCCTGATGGAACATTTAAAAATGCTGTAATTCGAATGAAACCAAAACCACATATTCGTCGAAACGTGACGTATCCTACATTAACCTCCAAGTGGCTCTTGAGCTCCAGTTGCGTTCCTCCACCAACATGTGCGTACAGCTCCTCCGTCTCCTGTCACTAAGATAAGTTATTAAGCGTGAAATAAAGCTTTAAGAAACGACTATCGTCTGAATTAAAGGGACCGCCGACTGAGACACGTCAGACGGTTTATACGTTTAAAGTGATGGAAGTCCTCCGCGCCCCACTACCCACAATCCACTGCAGCGCCAAACGCCAAGGGGCTCCCGTTACGCCGCTGCTCCTCCTCAGTCATTCAAACCCAGTGTGAAGGTGGAGTCCTCCTCACGCGCCGCTCTGTGGAGGCCGCTCCACGGTCCCGTGTGAGGACTCTTCAAAGCAGCCTCAATGTGCTTTAGGATAGAGGCCTGCTCTCTTTTTCAACACCCATTTTGTTTTCAGTTGCAGACGAAGTCACCCATGTTCCAGCCCGGGGGTCGAAGTGGATGTTTTATTATTATTAAAAACTAGAAACGTGTGAACTTGGTTATCTCCTCATTTCTGTATCGTCAGGACAACCCCTCAGCCTAGACGTTCTGCAGCTGCTGCTCGTCTGTTAGTTTGATAACTGTTCGTACGACGGGAGAAAATGCTCTGCTTTGTCGTTAGATATCATTTTATTTCTGGGTTTTTGAGACTCGGTGTTCACCTGTCTGTCTCTCACCTGTCTGTCTCCCACCTGTCTGTCTCCCACCTGTCTGTCTCTCACCTGTCTGTCTCTCCCACCTGTCTGTCTCTCACCTGTCTGTCTCCCACCTGTCTGTCTCTCACCTGTCTCTGTCTCTCACCTGTCTCTGTCTCACACCTGTCTGTCTCTCACCTGTCTGTCTCTCACCTGTCTCTCTCACCTGTCTGTCTCACCTGTCTCTCTCACCTGTCTGTCTCACCTGTCTGTCTCTCACCTGTCTCTCTCACCTGTCTGTCTCACCTGTCTGCCTCTCACCTCTCTCTCTCACCTGTCTGCCTCTCACCTCTCTCTCACCCGTCTGTCTCTCGCTCTCCTCCTCTCTCCCTGCTGCTTCAGCCCAACATCTCCGTGTCCTCCTCCATGTATGGGGTCTCCGGGGCCCAGCAGCAGGGGTTCCAAAACAAGACAGATTTTCCTGACATTTTATTGACTGGTTCAACAAATATTCTGCAGGTGAAGCGAAAATGGGATGATACATTTCGGTGGCTTTCGTACCAGTTTAAATGAAGAGCTTTTCCCATTTAAGCACTTTCCATATTCAGAGGAGTGTGGGTGACTTTTGTTAAAGCACATTTATTGTATTATCCTACCAGTAATACATCATTATTAGAAAGGATTTCTGTGCGTACCGTTTGTCCTGTGGTGTCGTCCAACCAGGACTTGGATCGTAGCATTGTTTAAATATAATAATTAAGATAAATAGACCAGGGGGTTTACATATTGCTCCTTAACATTCGACCGCACTAATGAACATCGATACTGCTGAGTAATATACACATGTAGCAGTAAGGGGTCCATATTCAATGTAAGTTAACGGTGATAAAGGGTTTGTTCGATATACAGAAACTCAAAATGTGCCGTTTCACATTTACCTGTCGTTTGTTAGCGCTGTACCATTCTACTTTTTCATTAAAATGTGAAAAGAGTCCAAGGGGAGCGTGATTTCATCATACTGATATCCACCTGAACATCAGCAGGAGAGGACTCTTTAAAGTAGAGACACTACATACTGATATACACCTGAACATCAGCAGGAGAGGACTCTTTAAAGTAGAGACACTACATACTGATATACACCTGAACATCAGCAGGAGAGGACTCTTTAAAGTAGAGACACTACATACTGATATCCACCTGAACATCAGCAGGAGAGGACTCTTTAAAGTAGAGACACTACATACTGATATACACCTGAACATCAGCAGGAGAGGACTCTTTAAAGTAGAGACACTACATACTGATATACACCTGAACATCAGCAGGAGAGGACTCTTTAAAGTAGAGACACTACATACTGATATACACCTGAACATCAGCAGGAGAGGACTCTTTAAAGTAGAGACACTACATACTGATATACACCTGAACATCAGCAGGAGAGGACTCTTTAAAGTAGAGACACTACATACTGATATACACCTGAACATCAGCAGGAGAGGACTCTTTAAAGTAGAGACACTACATACTGATATACACCTGAACATCAGCAGGAGAGGACTCTTTAAAGTAGAGACACTACATACTGATATACACCTGAACATCAGCAGGAGAGGACTCTTTAAAGTAGAGACACTACATACTGATATACACCTGAACATCAGCAGGAGAGGACTCTTTAAAGTAGAGACACTACATACTGATATACACCTGAACATCAGCAGGAGAGGACTCTTTAAAGTAGAGACACTACATACTGATATACACCTGAACATCAGCAGGAGAGGACTCTTTAAAGTAGAGACACTACATACTGATATACACCTGAACATCAGCAGGAGAGGACTCTTTAAAGTAGAGACACTACATACTGATATACACCTGAACATCAGCAGGAGAGGACTCTTTAAAGTAGAGACACTACATACTGATATACACCTGAACATCAGCAGGAGAGGACTCTTTAAAGTAGAGACACTACATACTGATATACACCTGAACATCAGCAGGAGAGGACTCTTTAAAGTAGAGACACTACATACTGATATACACCTGAACATCAGCAGGAGAGGACTCTTTAAAGTAGAGACACTACATACTGATATACACCTGAACATCAGCAGGAGAGGACTCTTTAAAGTAGAGACACTACATACTGATATACACCTGAACATCAGCAGGAGAGGACTCTTTAAAGTAGAGACACTACATACTGATATACACCTGAACATCAGCAGGAGAGGACTCTTTAAAGTAGAGACGCTACACACTGATATCACACCTGAACATCAGCAGGAGAGGACTCTTTAAAGTAGAGACACTACATACTGATATACACTGAACATCAGCAGGAGAGGACTCTTTAAAGTAGAGACGCTACACACTGATATACACCTGAACATCAGCAGGAGAGGACTCTTTAAAGTAGAGACACTACATACTGATATACACCTGAACATCAGCAGGAGAGGACTCTTTAAAGTAGAGACACTACATACTGATATACACCTGAACATCAGCAGGAGAGGACTGAATGTAATAACATATTCTGCTAGTCTTCATATAAAGCACAATCTATGTTTTCATTGCCAAAATAAATCCGAAAGAGGGTGAGTTACAATTTTTATTTGTAGATCTGAGAAAAAAATCAAAATGTTGAAGAAAAAATACGTACAAATTCAGATTTTATTGATTTTTTTCCGATGTCAAAAATCAACGAGAGACTTTGTTGATCCCAAATTGGGAAAGTGTTACACTAATACACTTTTAGCTTTTATTACCATCTTATCTTTTATATTGTGGCATATGGATGTAATAAACATTTGGTTTAGTCAGTCCGATTCTTCTTGTTGAACAGAAATGTTCCCCATATTTAAAATTAGTTGGAAAAATCTAATCAAATCCATCACTTTTTAAAAAAAAACGTCTTCATCCCGAAATACAATAAAGCATTTGCGTCATGACGTCACGTTACGCTGCGTCATCGCGTCACCCCCCCCCAGTCAGGCAAAGCGCAATAAAATATTGATCAAATACACTTTTAGTTTTGATAACCTTCTTATTATCAATGTTTAGAACAGTGTTGCCGTGTTGTTTCTGATTAATAACAAACAAATTCTGATTATTTCTTTAGAATTTGAAAATAAAACGTCATAACGTCACGTTACGTCACCCTCCGCCCCCTCCCCCCCGCCCCTCTCTCTCCTCCTCGGGGAAAGCGCACATTCCTATTGTCCAAGATGGCGGCGTAGGGTGCAGATCCTCCCGGGCTGAAATGTTTTTAACGGATTTTACGATTTGTATATCGACACCTGTTCCAGAATCTCGCGTGCGGAGATAGCGCGTGCTTCCCGGATCCGCGTTGCGCTCACTAAGCTGCTGGAAGTCCGATTCCCGTCCCGAGGGCACCGGGAAGTTTAAGCTCCACCGCCGGCCTTCACACTATGTTCTTTAAACCGGGATACAAAAGACTCGAATAACCACAGATTAGAGGAACCGTTAACCGGATTCTCTAATCTACAAACTGCCCGGATTCCCGCGGTGATCGCGAGCGTTTTCCCAGTACTGCTGGAACATTCCATTATGTTTTTAAAATAGGGAGAAATAGACTCTAATGCAACGTTCTTAGAAGACAAACAGCAGACATTGTTGTTTCCCTAAAAGGGGGTGAAAGTCTGGAGTTCGGCGTTTTGCACACATCATTTATTTAGCCTTCAGCTGCTGCAGTGTGTTCCCGTCGTGTTCCCCTCTCCCTGCTGGAAGTGAGCTGCTCCACCACCGGGTAAACCATGACGAGTATTCCATAGATATAAATACACTCTGATCAAATCCTACTTTTGAACATACAACTGTCAACACTTGTTTATTTTGTCCTGAAACTGATTGTGTTCTAAAGCCAGTAAACAGTCTGTATCTGGAGTGTGCTCCCTGCTGGAAACCATGACATTATGTTGATGCAAAAAGTACTTATCTGAACAAAAATACTCGTAATTGATTTCTAAAATGGACTGTTTTCTGAAATAAGGCCTTTTATATTGTATACATGTACATTTCCTGTCCTGTTAACTAACCCTGCTGTTACATGATATTAAGTGAATACATTAAGGATAAACACTTACTTAAAATACTCATAGGCCTATTTGTTTTCTAAAATGGAGTGTTCTCTATATAGTAGACATGTCCTGTTAACTAACCCTGCTGGTACCATGATATTATGTTGATAAAATAAGGATGAAAACCTACTTAACTGAACAAAAATACATATCATTGTTTCCTAAAATAGGCCTTCTAGCATGCCTGTACATTCCCCGTCCTGTTTCACCAACCCTGTGGGAACCATGGCATTATGTTCACAACATGGGTATTAAAACCCACTATATTGTTTCTGCCAGCAGTAGAGGATGAAGCGGCAGAGGGAGAGCAGTCCGTCGGGTAGTAAGAGGCCCAGGGAGCGCAGAGAGGACCCCCCTCTGGCCCTGCTGATGGCTGAGAGCAGGGGCTACCATCGCAGGAGCCGGAGCCGCGAGAAGACCCGCACCCTGGTGAGACCTCCAGCCAATAGGAGACCTTTAAATTCAGTTTCTTCCGTGTATAGGGACACACGAAAGAACCTGACTTTAAAGGCCACCTATTCTGTGTCCCCTCTTCTTCATGTCTCTTCCACATCAACATGTGTCCCCTCTTCTCCATGTCTCTTCTTCATCAACATGTGTCCCCTCTTCTTCATGTCTCTTCTACATCAACATGTGTCCCCTCTTCTCCATGTCTCTTCTACATCAACATGTGTCCCCTCTTCTCCATGTCTCTTCTACATCAACACGTGTCCCCTCTTCTTCATGTCTCTTCTACATCAACATGTGTCCCCTCTTCTCCATGTCTCTTCTACATCAACATGTGTCCCCTCTTCTACATCAACATGTGTCCCCTCTTCTCCATGTCTCTTCTACATCAACATGTGTCCCCTCTTTTCCATGTCTCTTCTACATCAACATGTGTCCCCTCTTCTTCATGTCTCTTCTACATCAACATGTGTCCCCTCTTCTTCATGTCTCTTCTACATCAACATGTGTCCCCTCTTCTTCATGTCTCTTCTACATCAACATGTGTCCCCTCTTCTTCATGTCTCTTCTCGATACCCATCCCTAATAATAGGGGACCTTTTTAAATATATGTTTTAGGTTCAAGGCTTGTATTGTCATGTGTGCAACGCTCCAGGTTAGATCTATCAGTGGACATCTGAAGTCCCCGGCTCCTCCAGCAGAGCAACACGATAACACCGATGACATAGTGTAATACAGAGGAATAGAAAGTGCGAGGAGAGGCTATATACAAGTGATTGGAATATGATATCAGATAAATAGTGTGTGAGCAGCAGCCAGATGAATGTTCAGGTGTTGAAGCGTCCGATGGCCTGTGGGGTGAGACCGAAGTCACAAGCCGCGTTCACCCTGCGGTACTTTCCCCACAAAGGTTCATGGGAACTTAGTTCATGATCGCGTTCACACCAAAAAGAGCCGGTACTAAAAGTAGTTCATGCGAACCTTTTCACCCGCTCCAAAGTCCCTGCTAGAGAGCACACTAGAGAGCATGCTAGAGAGCAGGGGCTTTGGAGAGGCTCTCTAGTGAGAAAAGAGCTATATTCCTGATTGGCTGGCGGATTGCAAACCACGCCCCGTAACACTCCCAAAGAGTTTTGTGAAGCCGCCATTTTATTATCCTCGTATTAGCATTATTAGCATTAGCATTATTAGCATTAGCATTAGCCCAGCGCAGAAACGCAGAGAGACTAACTTATGGCAACACAAAATAAAACATGGGAGCGGTGGAGATGAGGAGGTGTCGGCGTTCTGGAGATTTACTCTGAAGGCTTCAGTAGCAGCTGCTGGGACTCCCAGCAGCTGCTACTGAAGCCTTCCCCAACTCCGGGGACTTCCGGCCGGGGCCTCCGGGCGGCAGTATACGCCGTGAAGTGGGTTGCGGCCTGCCAGTAAACCCAAAGCAGAAGAAGAAGAAGAAGAAGTGACGTCAGCGGCTTCATTCGCCTAACCCTCCCCCAGGGACTTTTTCTGGTGTGAACGCGATCTGTGCTTAGTTCATGAGAACTGAAGAGTTCTGATGAACCTTTGTGGGGAAAGTACCGCGGTGTGAACGCGGCTACAGAGAGCACATCGTGGCTCCAGACCCAGTCAAAGGTCACGCCTTCTTACGGCTCTGCACATATTGGAAAACACTGACATTGCGATTTCCCCCCTGCGATATGAAAACATAGGAATTGAAGAAAAGACCGTTTATGCAATGATACAGTTGGTATTTGTTGAACTATATTCAACCGGATGAAGGACTTTAGTCAGGGGCGTCTGGATCTGAAGTCGTCAGGGCAACGAGCTGCGCTAGCTCGGTTAGCAGCGCCGAGCTGGAGAAACCACTTTATTCAGTGTTTTGACCTTTAATCACGGGTCCGGTTGCTATGGAGATCTGATTGGCGGTTTGCCGTCACTCACTCACGAAGCCCTGATATGAGAGCCGCGCACGTTTCCCTTTTGTAGCAAGCAGCAACAAAGTCCTCCTCCTCGAATGAGAAGCTGTGTCCAGAGTAACCCGGTACTGTAGATCAGCGGTTCCCAACTGTGGGCCCACTTAAGAATAACAAAGGACCACGAGGGGGCCGCGGCCCGCAGGTTGGGAACCTGTAGGGTAAACTTGGTATCACTGATTAGTGAAGTCATGATGAGAACGTGCTCTGTGTGGTTGCTGCCTGTAAATGAGACGCTAAAGGCGTGTTTGTGGTTCTGGTTCTGCAGCCCCGGCTCAGAGAGGAGCGTGCGGCGGTTCTGGACCTCCAGCAGCACCGGGGGGGCGACCTCAGTCTGTTGGGACGCCCCCCCGCTCAGAACCACAGCTGCAGAACCCCCGCCCCCCCCGGCCCGGGACTCTGGAGTACAAGACGCTGCTCATCAGTAACCTGGGAGCACAGGTGTGGTATTTATTTATTTATTTATTTATTTATTTATTTATTTATTTATATATTTATTTATTTATATTTAATTTAATTTATTTATTTATTTATTTATTTAATTAATTATTTTTAATTTATTTATTTATTTATTTATTTATTTATTTAATTATTTTTAATTTATTTATTTATTTATTTATTTATTTATTTAATTAATTATTTTTTATTTAATTATTTAATTATTTATTTTTAATTTATTTATTTATTTATTTATATTTAATTTATTTATTTAATTTATTTATTTAATTTATTTATTTATTTATATTTAATTTATTTATTTATTTATATTTAATTTATTTATTTATTTTAATTTAATTATTTATTTAATTTATTTAATTTAATTATTTATTTAATTTATTTATTTATTTATATTTAATTTATTTATTTATTTAATTTATTTATTTATTTATATTTAATTTATTTATTTTAATTTAATTATTTATTTAATTTATTTAATTTATTTAATTTAATTATTTATTTAATTTAATTTATTTATTTATTTTTAATTTAATTATTTATTTATTTAATTTATTTATTTATTAATTTATTTATATTTTATTTTATTACCAAGAAGGAGCATGACACCAATATTAACCCCCTTGTTTCCACTGATCCCAGACACAGAACACATGCAAAGAAACGACTACACGCGCTTTTCCTCGTGCTCAAAGACGCTTCACATAAAACCAGAAACAGTCCAAAGGAAAACCAAACTGCAGCACCTCTTCTTCACACTGTGGTGTGAGAAGATGTGAATACAGATAAACATGAGCAAATAGCAAAGGGAAATCAAACAGAATGTCATTGAGCCGTCAAATACAGATCACATCAAACGACTTCACATCACAGCACCACAAACGGTAAATGAGATAAGTATACACGTTCTCATAATAGACACCAAAACGCATACATACGCAGTCCCCTCAGAGGCCTGCACCCTGAGGCCTGCACCCTGAGGCCTGCACCCTGAGGCCGGGTGTCCCCTGAGCCGCTCACTTCGGGGGGACTCTGGGTTTCCGGCCCCACGACGCTGGTTCTCTTTTTAGCGGGCTAGGTCTCCATGGTAACTGATGTTAACCGGAGCAGGTTAGGTTGCAGGCTAAGAGCTCAGCTCAGTGAAAGCACCGCCTGCTGACCAATCAGAGCTCAGTGGGCGGAGTTTAAAGCGATCAAGTCATATCACAGGAGAGAGGAAATACGGCCGGCGAAAATCAGCGTCTGTGTGAACGTGAACATCAGCTCCATCTCCAGAGCAGTCTGACTGTCAGAACATCAGCGTTAAGAAAGCTCTTAGACATCTGCTTCAGCATCAGAACCCGGATCAGAGTACACTGAGTCCAGTCAGCATCAGAACCCGGATCAGAGTACACTGAGTCCAGTCAGCATCAGTACCCGGATCAGAGTACACTAAGTCCAGTCAGCATCAGTACCCGGATCAGAGTACACTGAGTCCAGTCAGCATCAGTACCCGGATCAGAGTACACTAAGTCCAGTCAGCATCAGTACCCGGATCAGAGTACACTGAGTCCAGTCCGCATCAGTACCCGGATCAGAGTACACTAAGTCCAGTCAGCATCAGAACCCGGATCAGAGTACACTAAGTCCAGTCCGCATCAGAACCCGGATCAGAGTACACTAAGTCCAGTCAGCATCAGTACCCGGATCAGAGTACACTAAGTCCAGTCAGCATCAGTACCCGGATCAGAGTACACTGAGTCCAGTCCGCATCAGTACCCGGATCAGAGTACACTAAGTCCAGTCAGCATCAGTACCCGGATCAGAGTACACTAAGTCCAGTCAGCATCAGAACCCGGATCAGAGTACACTAAGTCCAGTCAGCATCAGTACCCGGGTCAGAGTACAGTAAGTCCAGTCAGCATCAGTACCCGGATCAGAGTACACTAAGTCCAGTCCGCATCAGTACCCGGATCAGAGTACACTAAGTCCAGTCAGCATCAGTACCCGGATCAGAGTACACTAAGTCCAGTTAGCATCAGGACCCGGATCAGAGTACACTAAGTCCAGTCAGCATCAGTACCCGGATCAGAGTACACTAAGTCCAGTCAGCATCAGGACCCGGATCAGAGTACACGAAGTCCAGTCCGCGGCATATCACTTCATGATGTATCACATGTCTCCTGATCCGAGTCCCTGAGCGTGTCTGGCCGTGCAGCGCTCACAGCGTCACAGACTGGATGCTAGTGCTGGGGGGAAACGATTATTTTGAAAACGATTAATCGGGCGATTATTTGATCGATTATTCGACTAATCTAACGATTATTTTTCTGTTGTTCAATTCATTAAAAAAAATCTTAATCGGGGATCTTAATATTTAAGAACCTATTAATGTGTTACACCGGATTAACGGGAATAATCTCAGCTCACTGACGACACGAACCATGTTTACCAAAACAAAACACAAGTCTCATCAGAAGCATCTAAATGACCCATGAGCGAAAAATGCTAACGGACTTTGGCACAGAACTCAAGATGAAAGTACCCTTATTACTCATCGTAGCTGCACAGACGAGATATCCGATTACAGCTGAGGTTCCACAGATTATTTAGGTATATAGTATCATCCCTGAGCGATCCGGACTCTGACAGGGGACGCAAATACAGTCATCACAACACGTACCTTTACGGAGCTTCTAGGGAGATCGTCTCACCACCGTAGCTGTCAATCTGATCAAAAGACGTGTTCAATGGCATTAAAACGAGAAAACACGCGGCTGAATCGGTTAATCCACAGGTTTTTAACGTCTATGTATAAAAAAATGATTGAATTTATCATCCATAATTCCATTTTAATGTAAAAATCGGAGGGAAAATGCTAGCTGCTCATGGTAGCCACCACAGCTAGAACTGCTTGTTGCTGTGGGCGACCCACGTGTGTGTGTGTCGACGCGGAAATATGTCGTCGACGATGCCGACGCGTCGCTACAGCACTACTGGATGCAGAAGTATTATTTTAACAACACGTTAAGTTGAGGAAACACTGGAGTAATGAGTCAGACGGTGCGTTCGACGGGCCGTGACATCATGAACCTGCTGATGGACGCATTCCAACACTTGCTCTGCTCCAGCTGTGTTCACCTTGCAGCTGCAGCTCTGAGGCTCTGATCCTGATCAAGTGTTCGAGTCATGTTTAAAGTTTAACTTCTTCACGTGTCTGATATTAGAGTTCACTTTTCATTCAGGAAGTATGACGCTGCGCTGTCAGTATGCTTCTCCATGTCTGTGATTGGTCGAATGTTGCTAGCCCCGCCCCTTTCATGTGAACCTCAGCCGGACAGAGAAACCCTGGCTCGAGTTACCGAGTTGAGAACCAGCGCCGTAGGACCGCGTAGCGAGAGCGCCTGTGGGTTAGGGAAGCCGGTAACAGAGAGATCCGGGGTCTGCTGAGCCGGCTTCGCCGTACAGGCCTCTGGACGAGGGGAACGAGGGGAAGCAGCCGAGAGAGGAAACTGAGTGCTGAAGCTTCAAGCTCACCAGCCATCTGGAATGCAAACTTACGACATAAAAGAAAGCGACGACAGCAAACCGTAACGCTCCTCAGAAGGTCTCCGAGTTGCACGAAGACAGCAGCAGACCGCCCGCTGCCACCAGGCGCTCACGGGAGGCGGAGAGGGCGTGTGAAACATGCAAAAATAAAGAAATCAAATCACTGGTCATAAATACACACTGGTGTCACTTTAACTTTGTATGCACTTTATAACTTAGATGATGACGAAATATGTATATATGCTGACAGTTATTTCACTCTTATTTGTATTTATCTCCTATTTGTATCGTCTTTATTATTATTATCATTATTTGATCTTATGTTATTGATCTGAATCTTTGCTGCACTGTTGCTGCTTCGTACAACTGAGCTTCCCCTCGGGGAAGAACAAAGGTTCATCTGATCTTATCAATGCAAAAAGACGATGTGTGCGATAGCTACGGCGTTGCCCGTGGCAGCCCAGGCTCCCGGTGACAGTGCGTGTCTCCCCGCAGGTGTCGGACGAGGACGTGGAGGACGCGCTGTTCCACGAGTTCAAGAAGTTCGGAGACGTGAGCGTGAAGCTGTCTGTGAGCGCCGAGCTGGGCCGGGTCGCCTACGTGAACTTCAGACATCCAGAGGACGCCAAGGAGGCGCGGCACAGCAAGAACTCCAGGTGAGGAGGAGGAGGAGGAGGAGGGAGGATGAGGAGGAGGGGAGGAGGAGGGAGAGGGAGAAGAGGAGGGAGAGGAGGAGGAGGGAGAAGAGGAGGGGGGAGGAGGGAGGGAGAAGAGGAGGGGAGAGGGAGGAGGAGGAGGAGGAGGGAGAGGAGGAGGGGGAGAAGAGGAGGAGGAGGGAGAAGAGGAGGAGGGAGAAGAGGAGGGGAGAGGGAGAGAGAGGGAGAAGAGGAGGAGGAGGAGGAGGGAGAAGAGGAGGGGAGGGGAGAGGAGGGAGGAGGAGGGAGAAGAGGAGGGAGGGAGAGGAGGAGGGAGAAGAGGAGGAGGAGGAGGGAGAGGAGGCAGGATGAACCCTCTTGAGAAGCACCATCTTGTTTTCAAGGGGTCCCGACAAAGGCAACGTCTCACAGACATGAACAAAATAACAGATATTCTCCTCCTCTTCCTCTTCCTCCTCCTCCTCCTCCTCCTCCTCTTCCTCTTCCTCTTCCTCTTCCTCTTCCTCCTAAATGTGTTTTCTCTCGTGTTAATGATCTGCAGTGATTCTGACCTGTTGCTTTCTCGCTCTCTCCCTCTCCTTCTCTCTCTCCTTCTCTCTCAATCCCTCTCCTTCTCTCTCACTCCCTCTCCCTCTGTCTCCTCTCTCTCCTTCTCCCTCTCCTTCTCTCTCTCTCTCCTCCTTCTCTCTCTCCCTCTCCTTCTCTCTCACTCCCTCTCCTTCTCTCTCACTCCCTCTCCCTCTGTCTCTCTCTCTCTCTCCTTCTCTCTCTCCTTCTCTCTCTCTCCTTCTCTCTCACTCCCTCTCCTTCTCTCTCTCTCTCTCCTTCTCTCTCACTCCCTCTCCCTCTGTCTCTCTCTCTCTCTCCTTCTCTCTGTCTCTCTCTCCTTCTCTCCCTCTCCTTCTCTCTCTCCCTCTCTCTCGTAATGTGTGTGTTTTCTCTCATAATGACCCTGTTGCCTCCCCCCCCCTCTCTCTCTCTGTCAGGCTGGTGTTGGGCGAGCGACAGTTGAAGATCGAGCCCATGTACGTGAGGAGGCGCAGCGTCACTCCTCCAGACTCTGGCTTCCCTGCAGCTCTCGCTCCTCCCTACCCTCAGTACCGCCAGCGCTCCCTGTCTCCTCCCAGCAGCAGCAGCATGCGAGACCTGCGGGCGCGACACTTCGCCCTGGAGACGCTCAGCAGAGAGCGAGACCGACTCCTCGACTATTACGGGATGCTGGACGACAGGGGGCGGCCCTACGGTTTCCCCCCCCACCCCCGTGGTGGTGGAGGACCTGAAGCCAGAGGACGATCAGAGGGCGACCAGCAACCTGTTCATCGGGAACCTGGACGGAAACGTGACGGAGGCGGAGCTTCGGAGAGGATTCGATAAGTACGGCGTGATTGAAGACGTGGTGATCAAGCGTCCGGCGCGAGGGCAGGGCGGGGCGTACGCTTTCGTGAAGTTCCAGAACCTGGACATGGCTCACCGGGCCAAAGTGGCCATGCAGGGCCGCCTGATGGGAGGTAAGGAACACACAGGGAGACACTTTGATTGGTCTAGAGATGAGAGCACCTCCTCTTCCTCTGGAACACACACAGGGAGACACTTTGATTGGTCTAGAGATGAGAGCACCTCCTCTTCCTCTGGAACACACACAGAGAGACACACTTTGATTGGTCTAGAGATGAGAGCACCTCCTCTTCCTCAGGAACACACACAGAGAGACACACTTTGATTGGTCTAGAGATGAGAGCACCTCCTCTTCCTCAGGAACACACACAGAGAGACACACTTTGATTGGTCTAGAGATGAGAGCACCTCCTCTTCCTCAGGAACACACACAGAGAGACACACTTTGATTGGTCTAGAGATGAGAGCAACTCCTCTTCCTCAGGAACACACACAGAGAGACACACTTTGATTGGTCTAGAGTAGGGTTGCCAGAAACTGACCATGATCAAAATCGATTATTCGGCAGCCCTGGCGAGGGGGGTGGGGGTGGGGTCGGTGTGTAGCGTGCTGTAGAGACACTTTGATTGGTCTAGAGACGAGAGCACCTCCTCTTCCTCCTCTTCCTCAGGAACACACACAGGGAGACAGTAGGCTTGTTTGAGACACATTGCGGCTCGCCTCGAAAGTAGACGAGAGTAGCCGATCGCAGCCGGGGGAGGTGTCAAAAAGCTCGTCTTAAGTCGGACAGCTCGGACTCGGAGTCGGCTTGACTGACTGGGTTTGCAATGGCGGAAATTCCATTTGACCCACTGTAGACAAAGGTGATCTCCATTGCTTTATATAGGTTTGTTAATTCAGTCATGAGGATGAACCACACCAGTGACTGGGTTCCATCATTAGAAATGCTCCTCCCTCTTAATGTTTGCAAAACTGATGGTGGACCGGCTACAAAGGATCAGTCCTTCAGATCCGCACACATGAAGCTTCATGAGCTGAACTGAACAGACCTGCTGCTGTGTTCATTCTTTAGCTGCCACTTTAAGCTTTATGATGTGTACAACATGGGTGTCATTTGATTTAATCTTGCCATTTTAAATGATGTATTCAATAAATAAGGTTAAACGAAATCATTATATTACAATAGATTTTATTTTCATTATTTGGTTTAACTTAAAGAGAAACTTGATTGTTATTGCACAGATTACAGGTACTGAGACAACGAAATGCAGTTTAGCTTCTAACCAGGTGCAACAAGCAGAGAAGTGGAAAGTAATGTACACAATCTACAGAATAACATATATATAGTTGAATTGAATGATGAATAAACAGTGTGTATGAATACTCTAGATATCAGCCTGAGAGCAGTATGAACAGTGTGTATGAATACACTAGATATCAGCCTGTGAGCAGTATGAACAGTGTGTATGAATACACTAGATATCAGCCTGAGAGCAGTATGAACAGTGTGTATGAATACACTAGATATCAGCCTGAGAGCAGTATGAACAGTGTGTATGAATACACTAGATATCAGCCTGAGAGCAGTATGAACAGTGTGTATGAATACACTAGATATCAGCCTGAGAGCAGTATGAACAGTGTGTATGAATACACTAGATATCAGCCTGAGAGCAGTATGAACAGTGTGTATGAATACACTAGATATCAGCCTGAGAGCAGTATGAACAGTGTGTATTAATACACTAGATATCAGCCTGAGAGCAGTATGAACAGCGTGTATGAATACACTAGATATCAGCCTGAGAGCAGTATGAACAGTGTGTATTAATACACTAGATATCAGCCTGAGAGCAGTATGAACAGTGTGTATTAATACACTAGATATCAGCCTGAGAGCAGTATGAACAGCGTGTATGAATACACTAGATATCAGCCTGAGAGCAGTATGAACAGTGTGTATGAATACACTAGATATCAGCCTGAGAGCAGTATGAACAGTGTGTATGAATACACTAGATATCAGCCTGTGAGCAGTATGAACAGTGTGTATGAATACACTAGATATCAGCCTGAGAGCAGTATGAACAGTGTGTATGAATACACTAGATATCAGCCTGTGAGCAGTATGAACAGTGTGTATGAATACACTAGATATCAGCCTGAGAGCAGTATGAACAGTGTGTATTAATACACTAGATATCAGCCTGAGAGCAGTATGAACAGCGTGTATGAATACACTAGATATCAGCCTGAGAGCAGTATGAACAGTGTGTATGAATACACTAGATATCAGCCTGAGAGCAGTATGAACAGTGTGTATGAATACACTAGATATCAGCCTGAGAGCAGTATGAACAGTGTGTATTAATACACTAGATATCAGCCTGAGAGCAGTATGAACAGTGTGTATGAATACACTAGATACCAGCCTGTGAGCAGTATGAACAGTGTGTATTAATACACTAGATATCAGCCTGTGAGCAGTATGAACAGTGTGTATGAATACACTAGATACCAGCCTGTGAGCAGTATGAACAGTGTGTATTAATACACTAGATATCAGCCTGAGAGCAGTATGAACAGTGGGTATTAATACACTAGATATCAGCCTGAGAGCAGTATGAACAGTGTGTATGAATACACTAGATATCAGCCTGAGAGCAGTATGAACAGTGTGTATGAATACACTAGATACCAGCCTGTGAGCAGTATGAACAGTGTGTATTAATACACTAGATATCAGCCTGAGAGCAGTATGAACAGTGTGTATGAATACACTAGATACCAGCCTGTGAGCAGTATGAACAGTGTGTATTAATACACTAGATATCAGCCTGTGAGCAGTATGAACAGTGTGTATGAATACACTAGATACCAGCCTGTGAGCAGTATGAACAGTGTGTATTAATACACTAGATATCAGCCTGAGAGCAGTATGAACAGTGTGTATGAATACACTAGATATCAGCCTGAGAGCAGTATGAACAGTGTGTATGAATACACTAGATATCAGCCTGAGAGCAGTATGAACAGTGTGTATGAATACACTAGATATCAGCCTGAGAGCAGTATGAACAGTGTGTATGAATACACTAGATATCAGCCTGAGAGCAGTATGAACAGTGTGTATTAATACACTAGATATCAGCCTGTGAGCAGTATGAACAGTGTGTATGAATACACTAGATACCAGCCTGTGAGCAGTATGAACAGTGTGTATGAATACACTAGATACCAGCCTGTGAGCAGTATGAACAGTGTGTATGAATACACTAGATATCAGCCTGTGAGCAGTATGAACAGTGTGTATTAATACACTAGATATCAGCCTGAGAGCAGTATGAACAGTGTGTATGAATACACTAGATATCAGCCTGAGAGCAGTATGAACAGTGTGTATGAATACACTAGATATCAGCCTGAGAGCAGTATGAACAGTGTGTATGAATACACTAGATATCAGCCTGTGAGCAGTATGAACAGTGTGTATGAATACACTAGATATCAGCCTGTGAGCAGTATGAACAGTGTGTATGAATACACTAGATATCAGCCTGAGAGCAGTATGAACAGTGTGTATGAATACTCTAGATATCAGCCTGAGAGCAGTATGAACAGTGTGTATGAATACACTAGATATCAGCCTGAGAGCAGTATGAACAGTGTGTATGAATACACTAGATATCAGCCTGTGAGCAGTATGAACAGTGTGTATGAATACACTAGATATCAGCCTGTGAGCAGTATGAACAGTGTGTATGAATACACTAGATATCAGCCTGAGAGCAGTATGAACAGTGTGTATGAATACACTAGATATCAGCCTGTGAGCAGTATGAACAGTGTGTATTAATACACTAGATATCAGCCTGAGAGCAGTATGAACAGTGTGTATGAATACACTAGATATCAGCCTGTGAGCAGTATGAACAGTGTGTATGAATACACTAGATATCAGCCTGAGAGCAGTATGAACAGTGTGTATGAATACACTAGATATCAGCCTGAGAGCAGTATGAACAGTGTGTATGAATACTAGGGGTGTTGAAAATAATCGTTTCTACGATGCATTGCGATGCGGACGTGGACGATTCGGTCTCAATGCAGTGACGGAAGGTAATCGGTTATAGAGTAGTAACGTTGCTTCCTGATTTTCCGGCCGCGGCTTTACTATAACGTTTTTTTTCTGTCACTTTAATATCAAATCGGTCGGTGACGCAGAGATCAGGGAGCAGACGTGACAGCGGCACAGCAACACGAACACGGAGCAGTCTGCTTTATCCACCAACACAACACCACCAGTCCAGAACCAGCTGCAGAATGACCCGCTCTGAATCACTCCGTGTCGCTGCGGCTCAGAGACACGGGGATTTATGTTTTTCAAAAATAATCGCGTTACAATCATGTCAGGTTTTTGGTGGATTTAATTAAGTCTTGGATTGCAGAGTATGAATGTCCTCTAGCAATTTTCAGACGATGTATACGTGTGTAAAGTTTGTGAAGGCAGGAGGAAAAAAGCTTCCGCGATCACCGTCTCCTCTCCGTTCCTCCAAGCCCCGCCCCCTCCCTGAAAATAATGAGTGACAGGCTGACAGTGACCCGATAGAAACTTTATTATTCACTTAATCACTGAGATATAATGAAGCTAACTTAGTCTCATACATTCATGGGATTTATGTAACAGTGAGACAGAGAATGTGAGTGTGCACCCACATGCACTATTTTAGTTTGTATATGCTGTTGTGAATCCTCCTGTTGTCTGCTGTGTTCAGACTCAAGTCCTGTGTGTGAGGCCTCATTCAGGACCTTCAGTGTCCTTTCTGAACAGAAGGCCGTTGCTAGAAGCTGCAGCTCGACTGCAGAAGCATTAGTTTTTTGTTTTTGAGGATGGAACAACTTCACACACGGAGGCTAGACCTATACAATTCATTTATTTTGATTTATAAATTAATGTCAAGACATTTATGTTATTGATTTCTGAAGCACTTTCTAAATAATAAAAAGAGAGTTCATATGTATTTACTGCATGTATGCATTGATGGAAAATAAGCCATGTGCAGTAATATAGAAAATTGAGGATGCAACACATTGGTATGAATCGTGATGCACCGGGATATCGAACCGAATCGAATCGTTGACAGGATAATCGTAATCGAATCGTGAGACCAGTGAAGATGCACAGCCCTAATGAATACACTAGATATCAGCCTGAGAGCAGTATGAACAGTGTGTATGAATACACTAGATATCAGCCTGAGAGCAGTATGAACAGCGTGTATGAATACACTAGATATCAGCCTGAGAGCAGTATGAACAGTGTGTATTAATACAGTAGATATCAGCCTGAGAGCAGTATGAACAGTGTGTATGAATACACTAGATATCAGCCTGAGAGCAGTATGAACAGTGTGTATGAATACACTAGATATCAGCCTGAGAGCAGTATGAACAGTGTGTATGAATACACTAGATATCAGCCTGAGAGCAGTATGAACAGTGTGTATGAATACACTAGATATCAGCCTGAGAGCAGTATGAACAGTGTGTATGAATACACTAGATATCAGCCTCACTATCACCCTCTCATCCTCACTATCACCCTCTCACCCTCACCATAATGAAACGCGTCCAGAAGAATGTCATGCAGAGCTGCCTGCCTGCCTTTGATTCTCTCTGAACTGCCTGGTATTTTTAATGTTTAAAGTCAACCATTTGTGCAGATAGCATGAAGTAGAAAAGATCGCAGATGCTAATGTAGCGTTAGCGTTAGCATTTCTCCCCCGGGCTTAATGGTGTATTATAGAATGATCACACCGGTGACGGTAGTCTTCAAAGGGTTCACGAAATATGACTACTACTCTTTAGTGTTTAACATGTTGGGTTACTTCATGTTACTTCATGTTAAGGCTCATAAAAATGACAAGGCTGTAATGCTAACTAACGTGCTAGCTACTAGCTAGGTAGCTAACTGGACCAGCCACTCCTGGTCCTTTCATCAGACGGGAAGCGACAGAACGAGCAAGACCCATTGCTGGTATGATAACAGCCTGGCACTGAGCACACAGGCATCTTGTTAAAGTTATCTGATCATAGCTATCTCTTATATTTAGCGGAGGAAAACAGTTGTGACATCACTTACGAGACTCTGGGATTTGTAGTCTTTATAGTTGCGTATTTTTCATAGGCAAGGCAAGGCAAGTTTATTTATAGAGCACTTTTCAACGCAAGGCAATTCAAAGTGCTTTACAAGACATTAAGTATTAAAAAAGAAAAGATAATAAAATAAACATTAAAGTAAAAGTCCACGGATCAAAGTCACAGAGAGTCTAAGATGTGAATAGTTCAATTAAAAGCAGCGACAAAGAGAAAAGTCTTCTTGCTGGATCTGAAAGTAGTCAGAGTCGCAGCGGACCTGCAGGTTTCTGGGAGTTTGTTCCAGATGTTTGGAGCATGATAACTGAACGCTGCTTCTCCATGTTTAGTTCTGTCTCTGGGGACAGGAAGCTGACCAGTCCCTGAAGACCTGAGAGATCTGTCTCTGGGGACAGGAAGCTGACCAGTCCCTGAAGACCTGAGAGATCTGTCTCTGGGGACAGGAAGCTGACCAGTCCCTGAAGACCTGAGAGATCTGTCTCTGGGGACAGGAAGCTGACCAGTCCCTGAAGACCTGAGAGATCTGTCTCTGGGGACAGGAAGCTGACCAGTCCCTGAAGACCTGAGAGATCTGACTCTGGGGACAGGAAGCTGACCAGTCCCTGAAGACCTGAGAGGTCTGTCTCTGGGGACAGGAAGCTGACCAGTCCCTGAAGACCTGAGAGATCTGTCTCTGGGGACAGGAAGCTGACCAGTCCCTGAAGACCTGAGAGATCTGTCTCTGGGGACAGGAAGCTGACCAGTCCCTGAAGACCTGAGAGATCTGTCTCTGGGGACAGGAAGCTGACCAGTCCCTGAAGACCTGAGAGATCTGACTCTGGGGACAGGAAGCTGACCAGTCCCTGAAGACCTGAGAGATCTGTCTCTGGGGACAGGAAGCTGACCAGTCCCTGAAGACCTGAGAGATCTGGATGGTTCATAGTTTAGCAGGAGGTCAGAAATGTATTTTGGGCCTAAACCATTCAGTGCTTTATAACCCAGCAGCAGTATTTAGAAATCTATTCTTTGACACACAGGAAGCCAGTGTGAAGACTTCAGAGCAGGAGTGATGTGATCCACTTTCTTAGTGTCAGTGAGGACTCGAGCAGCGGCGTTCTGAATCAGCTGCAGCTTCCTAATAGATGATTTAGTGAGACCTGTGAAGACACCATTGCAGTAGTCCAGTCTACTGAAGATAAAGGCATGGACACGTGTCTCCAGATCCTGCTGTGACATTAGTCTTTTAATCCTAGATATGTTCTTTAGGTGATAGCAGGCTGATTTAGTAACTGTTTTAATGTGACTGTTGAAACTCAGGTCAGAGTCCATGACTGCACCTAGATTTCTGGCTCTATCTGTTTATCTGTTGGTTTGAACATTGCAGACTGAAGCTCAGCGCTAACTTGTATACGTTCTGCCTTGGCTCCAAAGACCATTACCTCAGTTTTATCTTTGTTTAATTTGGAGAAAGTTCTGACACATCCAGTCATTGATTTGTTCAATGCACTTACTCAGTGTTTGAATTGGAGCATAGTCTCCTGGTGAAATTGATACGTAAATGTGTGTGTCATCTGCATCGCTATGGTAACTTATTTTGTTCTTCATTATCTGAGCCAGTGGTAGCATGTAGACGTTAAAGAGAAGAGGCCCCAAGATGGAGCCTTGAGGAACCCCACATGTCATATTTGTCAACTCAGATGTGTATTTACCCATAGAAACAAAGTTGTTTCTATCCTTTCAGTAGGATTTAATTTAGAACTGTTTCCGAAAGTCCCACTCATAGTCTTATATTTCAACAGTTTTACGACAAACTGTGACTTTCTTGACATGGAAATGGTTTTTAAGATTAACAAACATCATGTGTGTAATTCAGGGCACAATTCAAACGGGATCGAAAGATACGTTTTCTCTCTCCATTGACTTCAATGCATAATTTTTCAGAAATAAGGTCCCAAGGGGCGGAAGTAGATGGGCGGGACTTCGCCTCTCTATTTTCTAGTTTTGTCTCGTTTCACCCTCGAAGCCCCTTTTGCTGTGATTTACCCACTAACGAAGGCTCACAATCAGTGGTACAAATAACACATACAAAAACAGATGCTTACGTACATCTACATATGTTGTAGTATGTCCTCCTCTTGTTCCTTCTTCCTCTGTATTCACCGCCGGTCACATGACAACTAGGGTTTTCCCCCCAAAAGGGGCGTGGCCCAGACGGTAGTGTTTATTTATTTGTTTATTTTTGTTTATTTTTAGTTTTAGCTCTTTTTGCTCCAACTAATTTCCGCACTAACGAATGATGTTCTGACTCTCAGGTAACCCCATAAAGATCGGCTACGGGAAGGCGAACCCCACGACCCGGCTCTGGGTGGGGGGGCTGCCCTCGGGGAACTCTCTCGCCGCGCTCGCCCGAGAGTTCGACCGCTTCGGAAGCATCCGGAACATCGACTACGTGAAAGGGGACAGTTTCGCTTACATCCAGTACGAGAGTCTGGACGCCTCGCAGGCCGCTTGCACCCAGATGAGAGGCTTCCCTCTGGGGGGGGGCGGAGCGACGCCTCAGGGTGGACTTCGCGAAGGTGATGGAGGAGAGCCCCCCCCCTCCCAGAGTATTTCCTTCTGGGTACCAGCCGCCCAACGTGGCCCCTCTTTCTCAACACTTCGAAGTTTTGGGGGAAACGTTCAGCCGCCATCGAAGCCTGGAGAGAGAGATGAGAGGAAGGGAGAGACCCTCCTCACCCCCTAATCACAGGGAGAGACCCTCCTCACCTCCTAATCACAGGGAGAGACCCTCCTCACCCCCTAATCACAGGGAGAGACCCTCCTCACCCCCCTAATCACAGGGAGAGACCCTCCTCACCCCCTAATCACAGAGAGAGACCCTCCTCACCCCCCAGGGAGAAAGACTTCAGTCTGGAGAGGAGCCTGGAGAGAGGAGAGATGAGGGTGGGGGCGGGGGGCAGGGAGAGGCCCTCCTCACCCCCCCCTCAAAGGGAGAAAGACTTCAGTCTGGAGAGAAGGGAGGCGTTCGGGAGGCGAGGAGGAATGAGGAGTCGAAGCAGGAGTCGTGAGCGATGGTTGAAAGAAAGGGAGGAGAGAAGAGGGGAGAGGGGGGGCGGCGAGGAGGAGAAACAGCACCTCCCCCCCAGAGAGAGAGGGAAGAGCGAGAGGCAGGGGGGGGGCAAGAGGGAGGGGGGGGGCTGTCTCCCCCGATGCGAGGGTTCGAGCCCCCGATTCTACAACTGAGCCTGAAAACGGGGGGCGTCATTCTAACTCAAACACAAACACCAACGAAGAAGACCCGCCGCCCTCCAGCCGCCACAGTAAGCGACCCGTCGACCCCCCCCGCTGGTGAGGCCCCCCCCCTCCCACCCTAACTCCGCCCCCCCCTCCTCGCTGTCAGAGTTCGCGGCGGCTACGCTAACGAAGACGTGGCACGGTTTCTTCGCCCTGAAGAACAGCAGCTTCCCGGCGGAGCTCTTCCTGCTGGAGGGCGGCGCCGCCTTCTTCCACGCCTCCCTGAAGCGAGCCGCCGCCCCCCCCGGCCAGCTGAAGATCGCCCAGCGGCTCCGCATGGACCGCACCCGGCTGGACGAGGTGCGGCGCCGCCTGAAGACCGGCCGCCCCGACGGGTTCTCCGTGCTGCTGGCGCTGCAGGGGCCCGTGGAGGTAATCTCAATCTTTATTCATTTACGGAGAAGTACACACATCCTTCACTCGAGTAGAAGTACACACATCCTTCACTCAGGTAGAAGTACACACATCCTTCACTCAAGCAGAAGTACACACATCCTTCACTCAGGTAGAAGTACACACATCCTTCACTCGAGTAGAAGAACACACATCCTTCACTCGAGTAGAAGTACACACATCCTTCACTCGATTAGAAGTACACACATCCTTCACTCGATTAGAAGTACACACATCCTTCACTCAGGTAGAAGTACACACATCCTTCACTCGGGTAGAAGTACACACATCCTTCACTCAGGTAGAAGTACACACATCCTTCACTCGAGTAGAAGTACACACATCCTTCACTCAGGTAGAAGTACACACATCCTTCACTCGAATAGAAGTACACACATCCTTCACTCGAGTAGAAGTACACACATCCTTCACTCGAGTAGAAGTACACACATCCTTCACTCAAGGAGAAGTACAGATACTCGTGTTTAGAAATACTCTGGTGGAGGCTCTGACTGACGAGGTGTTTCTGCCTCTCAGGTGAACGAGGACTCCGGCCTGCAGGCCCGGCTGCTGAGGCACCTGGTGACGTACCTGCGCAACAAGGAGGCGGCGGGGGTGGTGAGCCTGCCTGCCAGCGGGGGCGGGCCGGGCGCCATGCTGTACGCCTTCCCCCCCGGACTCTTCTCCCAGCAGTACCTGCAGGAGGCCAAGAGGACTGTGGGTAATCTGGACGAGGAGCACATGGTGGTGGTGATCGTCAGCGACACCAACTGATCCAGAGTCTGCTCCAACACTTTGCATTAAAGGACATGTGGGGAACCGGCAGACACCAACTGATCCAGAGTCTGCTCCAACACTTTGCATTAAAGGACATGTGGGGAACCGGCAGACACCAACTGATCCAGAGTCTGCTCCAACACTTTGCATTAAAGGACATGTGGGGAACCGGCAGACACCAACTGATCCAGAGTCTGCTCCAACACTTTGCATTAAGGGACATGTGGGGAACCGGCAGACACCAACTGATCCAGAGTCTGCTCCAACACTTTGCATTAAAGGACGTGTGGGGAACCGGCAGGGTGGTCGGAGTGATGTCGGCGACACCAGCTGACCCAGGCTCAGCCGTCTCCCACTTTCAAAGGAACTAAAGCTCGTCTTGAGTGTGTGTTAAGATCGAAGGGTGACTCTCCTCAGGGCGGACCCCGGTGTTCGGGACCCTCGCTGATCCCTGCCAACTCTTAGAGGGAACCACAAGCCCATGTTTTTACACATTTCACTGTTTTACCCTGTTAATGAAACACTACTCTCCGGGGGGGGTGGGCTTCACGTGTTGAGGACCCTGCAGGGTGTTGAGGACTCGGAGAGGGAACTACAAGCTCTCATGTTTTTACACATTTCACTGTTTTACCCTGTTAATAACACTACTACTCCCTCTCTGACCTCTGACCCCTGCCCTCCGACCCCTACCCTCTGACCCCTGCCCTCTGACCCTGACCCCTGCTCCCTGACCTCTGCCCCCTACCCTCTGCCCCCTGCCCTCTGACCCCTGCCCTCTGACCCCTGCTCTCTGACAGTCACCCCTACAGGGAGGATTTGTCCCAGAGTGACTTTATTGGAGCAGGACGGAGGAGCCGTTTGAACGGACGTGCTAAATGTTCGTCGAGATGTCCGCGACCCTGAGAGGAAACTCCAAACACTTCCATGTTTCTACACATTGC
The DNA here is from genome assembly GCA_036324585.1 of Champsocephalus esox. Classification (NCBI taxonomy): domain Eukaryota; kingdom Metazoa; phylum Chordata; class Actinopteri; order Perciformes; family Channichthyidae; genus Champsocephalus; species Champsocephalus esox. The sequence continues at coordinate 45,884,928 of CM070495.1, forward strand.
ACCGTTTGACTCCCTGATGGTGGAACGCTACTCCCCGTCTCTGCGGCGGTCGCCTCTTCAGGGCGAGGATTTTAACTTTTGTTTTTTAAAAAAGTCCTGCAATGAAAAACAGAATGATCACTTTCTCTACGAACGAATGTCCCGTGAGTCCTCGCGCAGAGAGACGATCAGAGCACGTATTCTGAAGCCGACACACACACACACACCCCGTCACACACACACCCCGTCACACACACACCCCGGTGTCGCTTACAGCAAGGCGTTTCTGAAGCCGTGAAAGCACTCCTCGTCGCCCGGTGTGAGCGTGTGTGGACCGTCGTTCTGCTGAAAGACATTCCTCTTCTTTTGCCTCTTCGCTCGCTGTGGATGTGACGTGTAGAAAGTCAAGTGTCACTATGTAACGGCGTGTTTAATGACTTTACTGTAGAGCAACCAGGAGAAGACCCTCGACACACGTATGGATACCCTCTAGGGTCAGCTCCGGACCCACGGAGTCATCTCCAACAGCCCACTCTGCAGGTTCCTTAGTTTCACACGCTTTTATACTCCGACACTAACCTGAGGACAGTTTATGATTGATTTCCTGTTGTGTATATCCAATGTGTGTGTGTGTGTGTGTGTGTGTGTGTGTGTGTGGGGGGGGGGTTTATACAGGTGTAAATCTCACGTAGCTCGACTCAATCATTCCAGTGTATTTTCTTTTTTGTGTGTGTGTGCATGCAGGGAAAGGGGTGTGTGTGTGTGTGTGTGTGTGTGTGTGTGTAGCTGTTATACTGGTGCGAGGTCTGACCATCAGATGTCATTTTGTATACAGACTTTTATTCCATTGTCTCACAGAAGTCCCTCCATCGCTCATCCATCCTCGTCCCTCTCTTTCCCATGTTTCCATCTAAAGGACGTTTCAGTGGAATAAAGACGGACATGTTTTTAAATGACTCCGAGGAGCCCGTGTTTTCACTGCTTTGAAGGTGTCTTCCCTCCCGTTGCCCCGCCAACGCCTACTGTCACTTCTCACATCGAACATCTTTTATTAAATAAACTAAACGCTTTCATTCTAAGTTGAGTTTAGTGTTTTTGACCCAGAAACACTGAAGCATTCAGCACCCCCCAGCTCAGACAGCACCCCCCCAGCTCAGACAGCACCCCCCCGCTCAGACAGCACCCCCCCCGCTCAGACAGCACCCCCCCCCCGCTCAGACAGCACCCCCCCGCTCAGACAGCACCCCCCCGCTCAGACAGCACCCCCCCCGCTCAGACAGCACCCCCCAGCTCAGACAGCACCCCCCAGCTCAGACAGCACCCCCCATCTCAGACAGCACCCCCCATCTCAGACAGCACCCCCCCGCTCAGACAGCACCCCCCTAGCTCAGACAGCACCCCCCCGCTCAGACAGCACCCCCCCCCGCTCAGACAGCACCCCCCCCGCTCAGACAGCACCCCCCCGCTCAGACAGCACCCCCCCCCGCTCAGACAGCACCCCCCCGCTCAGACAGCACCCCCCCAGCTCAGACAGCACCCCCCCGCTCAGACACATCCCCCAGCTCAGACAGCACCCCCCAGCTCAGACAGCACCCCCCCAGCTCAGACAGCACCCCCCCAGCTCAGACAGCACCCCCCAGCTCAGACAGCACCCCCCAGCTCAGACAGCACCCCCCAGCTCAGACAGCACCCCCCAGCTCAGACAGCACCCCCCAGCTCAGACAGCACCCCCCAGCTCTAGCTCAGACAGCACCCCCCAGCTCAGACAGCACCCCCCAGCTCAGACAGCACCCCCCAGCTCAGACAGCACCCCCCAGCTCAGACAGCACCCCCCAGCTCAGACAGCACCCCCCCGCTCAGACAGCACCCCCCCGCTCAGACAGCACGCACCCCCCCGCTCAGACAGCACGCACCCCCCCCGCTCAGACAGCACGCACCCCCCAGCTCAGACTGCACCCCCCCCGCTCAGACAGCACCCCCCCGCTCAGCTCAGACAGCACCCCCCCGCTCAGACAGCACCCCCCAGCTCAGACAGCACCCCCCAGCTCAGACAGCACCCCCCAGCTCAGACAGCACCCCCCGCTCAGACAGCACCCCCCGCTCAGACAGCACCCCCCCGCTCAGACAGCACCCCCCCGCTCAGACAGCACCCCCTGCTCAGACAGCACCCCCCCCCCATCTCAGACAGCACCCCCCCAGCTCAGACAGCACCCCCCAGCTCAGACAGCACCCCCCCCCGCTCTGACAGCACCCCCCCCCGCTCAGACAGCACCCCCCCCCGCTCAGACAGCACCCCCCCCGCTCAGACAGCACCCCCCCGCTCAGACAGCACCCCCCAGCTCAGACAGCACCCCCCAGCTCAGACAGCACCCCCCCGCTCAGACAGCACCCCCCATCTCAGACAGCACCCCCCCCGCTCAGACAGCACCCCCCAGCTCAGACAGCACCCCCCCCCGCTCAGACAGAACCCCCCAGCTCAGACAGCACCCCCCACACCCCCACGCTCAGACAGCACCCCCCCCCGCTCAAGACAGCACCTCCCCGCTCAGACAGCACCCCCCAGCTCAGACAGCACCCCCCAGCTCAGACAGCACCCTCCAGCTCAGACAGCACCCCCCCCCCGCTCAGACAGCACCCCCCCGCTCAGACAGCACCCCCCAGCTCAGACAGCACCCCCCCCCCGCTCAGACAGCACCCCCCATCTCAGACAGCACCCCCCCCGCTCAGACAGCACCCCCCCCCCGCTCAGACAGCACCCTAGCTAGCCTCGGATTAGGACCATACTACGTCAGAAGACCGATTGGCTCTAGTTGTATATCATGCTAGTATACAATTCATTTAAATGTATTCATGTAATTAATGCCCATAAGGCTGTTACATATACAATAATAAATGTGACAAGATAATGTATGTGAACCTGACCCTGGTATGGTATGAAATGTACCCTACATGCAGTCATCCTCGGGCATAGCCATAGGCCTACAGTGCATGCATGCCAACTTTTGCAATATATAATATAGCGCCTCACGTGAGCTATGCTTAGGGACCTACCAGTCAAGATTATTTGTGCGTAGGGGTGCATCGTCTGGCGCCTGGTCCTGGTCATCCTCGCCATTGCCCATGCCGTGAACTAACTCCATCTCCTCGGGCTCAGGCTCGAACAAATAAGGACGTAATGGTCCATCGTCTGGCTCAATATTCTCACCATCGTCGATTCAGATTCAGTTCCGAAAACTACGAGAGGATGTTTCTGACTCGCTATCATCACTGGATACCTCGTACAGTCCTTCTTCTTTGTCTCGTATATTTGCCCTTCCACGTTCATTCTTCATAGACGCCGTGGTTCGTTATCGTCTCGTCTTCCTGAGTTTTCCTCACTTCTGGTTTGGCTGACTCGATCATTTCGTTTCTAAAAAAGTTCGGGGAAGCTGCAATAAAGTGCTTCTAACATGCGTAAGGCAATTATTATATTTTGTTAATCAGGTGTGATTGTTTTGGTACGTAATTATGCTTGTATATAAGTTAAAACTAAACTATTTGGGGTTCAATTTCCACTATCCCTTTAATGACATTTGGTGATGATTAATGGTTTTGTGTTGACCGCGAACACACAGTAAGACTATTTTAAAAGTGTGATTTAATGACGGTCTTCAGTGTGTTTACCCTCATCAGATGCAGTGTGCACGAATGACAGAAGTACAAGACAGACATTTTAAGGTTTATTTATTTATACAAAAAGTTAAAATAGTCTTAAAGAAAACAGCAATTTTAAATGACAAGCATTCAACAAGGAGCGAACCATTTCAGATGATTTCACATCCTAACATGTGTTCGTACACACTCACTCACTACATGATTGTTTTCATATTTAAAAGTATTCTCTATCAGAATCAGTAGGTTCACGTAGGAGGGCTTTGACTTGGTGTCGTGGTGCAGACATACAAGTAAAACAAGGATTAAAACACGGGTAGAGAACTAGAAAGAATAAAAAATATAGTAAAATATATAACAGTATTGACATTGCAATGGAATGGAATAAAATATGGAATACAAATCGGCAGTTAAAGTATATGACTATATACATTTTATAGTATTGTTTTATTGCCGCCATCTCTATTTAGATCAGGGGGTCCAAACTTGTTTACATACAGAAACATATACGGAGCGCTGGGCCACTCACGAGGAGAGGTTTATCGCCTCATAAGTTCACTTCTAAGTCGGCAAAATCAATCAAATGTCAATCATTCCAGTGAATGATGTCAGAGTGTTCCTCAGCGCGGCATCGATGAACACGTGTGGAGCCTAGAATTATTATTAGAATAGTTATTTCTATTAGCCTATGAGGCCACACAGTTTTCATCAACGCCACTGTGACTGGCTGAACACTGTGACATCACACTGTGCGGCCGCGCCTCTTCAGAGAACACTAGAGGTTTCTCATTACTCCAGGGCTGCATCTCAGGTCCATTATTTTCATGTCCTCGCTCCTCGCTCTCACCGGAAGCTGATTTGTCTGCGCCATCTTGAGTAGCTCCCATGGCGCTTATTTCTGCCGGAGGAGCGAGGAGCGATAATGGAGGTGCGATAACCGAGGAACCACCAGACCATCCTCCGATGAAATCCTCAGCCACTCGCCCCGCCCCCTTACTGTGTATCGCTCACTGATTGGACGATGCAGTGCATGCACTGATCTGATGCTTCTTGACATGAGAGCAGTTTCTCAGCGGAGTGAAGAAGATACATGAACCTCACGGGACTCCCTCCTCAGTTTATACCGTGTTTTGTTTCAACTCATGTTTCATTTAGTTACAAACATGAGATATATCTGAACAACAACGTGGTCAAAAAATGTTTTATTCATTTATTGGAAACATTTTCATGATCGCTTTTTTCGTTTATACATTTTAAGAATGGCGATTATCTTTTTTGAGAATGAGTTCTTATTTTATTTTATTTATTGGAGTCTACAACAGATGATGCAAATGTATATGTCAGTAAATGTAAGGCAGGGCCTCTCATCTGACGCACACCTGCACACTTGCTCGCCTGTTCCATTCTTTGTTTTCCGAATGCCAGGAAGGATTCTTGCCTCGCTTCTGAAGCAAGACGCTCGGAAGACATGTGCTACCAAGCAAGCGTACTCGAGATTGAGAAACACCCTTGGACCTTGCTCTGGTGTCTCTGTCTGGGTGGATAAGACTGCTGTTCATTGACTTCAGTTCAGCCTTCAGTTCAGCCTTCAGTTCAGCCGTCAGTTCAGCCGTCAATTCAGCCTTCAGTTCAGCCGTCAGTTCAGCCTTCAGTTCAGCCTTCAGTTCAGCCGTCAGTTCAGCCGTCAGTTCAGCCTTCAGTTCAGCCTTCAGTTCAGCCTTCAGTTCAGCCGTCAGTTCAGCCGTCAGTTCAGCCTTCAGTTCAGCCTTCAGTTCAGCCTTCAGTTCAGCCTTCAGTTCAGCCTTCAGTTCAGCCGTCAGTTCAGCCTTCAGTTCAGCCTTCAGTTCAGCCGTCAGTTCAGCCGTCAGTTCAGCCTTCAGTTCAGCCTTCAGTTCAGCCTTCAGTTCAGCCTTCAGTTCAGCCTTCAGTTCAGCCGTCAGTTCAGCCTTCAGTTCAGCCTTCAGTTCAGCCGTCAGTTCAGCCTTCAGTTCAGCCTTCAGTTCAGCCGTCAGTTCAGCCGTCAGTTCAGCCTTCAGTTCAGCCTTCAGTTCAGCCTTCAGTTCAGCCTTCAGTTCAGCCTTCAGTTCAGCCTTCAGTTCAGCCGTCAGTTCAGCCTTCAGTTCAGCCGTCAGTTCAGCCTTCAGTTCAGCCTTCAGTTCAGCCGTCAGTTCAGCCTTCAGTTCAGCCTTCAGCACCGTCATCCCCTCCAAACTAATCACAAAACTCAACGACCTGGGCATCGACGCCCCCCATTGTAATTGGATTTTAGACTTTCCAACCAACAGACCATGTCAGGTTGGATAATCTCTCTTCCATGACCCTCAGCCTAAATACCGGTGTCCCACAAGGCTGCGTGCTGAGCCCCCTCCTCTACTCCATCTTCACCCACGACTGTACCCCTGTACATGGTTCAAACACCATCATCAAGTATGCGGACGACACAACGGTGATCGGCCTCATCCACAACAATGAGAGAGAATGGTGAGACGGCCCCCAGGGAGGAGGTTCAGCATCTGGCTGAGTGGACAATAACCTGGCCCTTAACACAACAAAAACGAAATAACTCATTGTGGACTTCAGGAGATCGAAAGGCAACACACACACACTCCCATCCACATAAATGGAATGGCGGTGAAGCGGTCTAGCTTCAAGTTCCTGGGGGTCCACCTATCTATCCGATGACCTCTCATGGTCCAACAATACCACCAGCATAGTAAAGAAGGCTCACCAGCGTCTCTTCTTCCCGAGGAGACTAAAGAAAGATCACCTCTCCTCAGATTCTGGTGAACTTCTATCGCTGCACCATCGAGAGCATCCCGACCAGCTGCATCACAGCCTGGTGCGGGGACTGCTCAACGCTCAACAGGAAGGCATTGCAGAGGGTGACAAAAATTGCCCAACGCATCATCGGTGTCCACTCCCTGCCATCGAGGACATCCAGGGGACACGGTGTCTGCAGAGGGCGCACAACATCTTCAAAGACACCTCTCATCCTGCAAACTATCTGTTCGTCCTCCTGCCCTCGGGGAGGCGCCTCAGGAGCCTCCGGGCCAAGACCAGCAGGTTCAGGATCAGCTTCTTCCCCAGGGCTGTTACCCTGCTGAACTCTGCCCACTGATAGACTCAGGCCCATACCCACCTGTTATATATTTGACTGTCAATGCCGTCTACACTTTATATATTCATCTGTTTATAGCCTATTTATAATTATTCTATTTATAATAATTCCATTTATAATTATCCTTATTATATAGGCTCCTGCACTGCTATTTTGCACTTCCGGTCCGATGCCTAACTCACATTTTGTCACTAGTACATGTCCTATGTAATGACAATAAAGTTGAATCTGAAACTGAACAGAGGGGGCTTGCATGTGCACACTGAATATAAATACATACGTCAGCAATCATGTATAAAATATGTGGAACATGTTGAAGTGTTTATGGAGTTTCCATCAGACAGTAGTGTGGTGGCAGAGACCATATAGTGACCTGGCTACCGAGGTGTCCCTGAGCAAGGCAGCATTCCCACTGCCCCTACCACTAGGACGGGTCAAATGCAGAATGTAAATCCCCTCTGTGGGACCATTATATTTATATAAAGAAAACCACCTGGGTGCAGAGATGAAAGGTTTCCTTGGCGATGTTTCCATCGTTCTGAATGAGAAATTAACCTCGTACATTTCTGACTATTGTTGAGAAACGGAGGCTGCTGTCGGTACAATGTTGACGCTGTGAGCATGAGAGCAGCGTATTTCCTTAACAGAATATAGAATCTTTATTGTCATCATACAGAGTATAACGACATTTCTTTGGCCTCTCACTGCAGTAAAAATAAGAAACCAGCTCCAGTAGTGAAGGTGGAGGCCTGTGCTCAGCGGGGGGGAGAGACTGATCAACTGGGTCCAAGGTATCGGCTAAATGTTTCCTCACCACCAGTGGTACTGAAGGTGGCTCTCACTCTTTGAGGCACTCTTTAAAGGATCGCTACTGTCAACTCTACACACTTTCACTCTTTGAGGCACTCTTTAAAGGATCGCTACTGTCAACTCTACACACTTTCACTCTTTGAGGCACTCTTTAAAGGATCGCTACTGTCAACTCTACACACTTTCACTCTTTGAGGCACTCTTTAAAGGATCGCTACTGTCAACTCTACACACTTTCACTCTTTGAGGCACTCTTTAAAGGATCGCTACTGTCAACTCTACACACTTTCACTCTTTGAGGAACTCTTTAAAGGGTCGCTACTTTCTTTTGCTCGTTCCAGTTTGCTCCCCCTCCTCTTTTCTTTTCCTCGCTGACGGTGTGTTGATCCTCTGAGAGCTTCCAGGACCCACCTGTGAGCAGGGATGGAGAAAGTACACATATCCTTGACTCCAGTAGAAGTACAGATACTCGTGTTTAAAAAATACCAAGTAGAAGTACTGACTAAACTTCTTTACTCAAGTAAAAGTAAAGTAGTATGGGCTTTGAAATGTCCTTCAGTAGAAAGTACCCATAGCTAGCAGCTGCTTTAAAGAGTACCTGACCTCCCTTTATATCAATAGAACAATAATGTCATTGTTAGCTAATGAATGTTTCCATGGTGACCAACGGCAACATGACAACGTTTCCATTGGTCCCTCTTCTCTAGAGAAGACCAGGAAGTGATGGATACACGGATCGTGCTCCAACCAATAGGCACGCAGTGACTCTAAAGAATAATGACCATGCACCAGACACACATTCAGACTAAAGGAACCAGCTGTTTGGGAAATGAGAGAAGTAGAAAGTACAGGTATTTGAGTTCAACATGTAAGAAGTAGAAAGTACAGGTATTTGAGTTCAACATGTAAGAAGTAGAAAGTACAGGTATTTGAGTTCAACATGAGAGAAGTAGAAAGTACAGGTATTTGAGTTCAACATGAGAAGTAGAAAGTACAGGTATTTGAGTTCAACATGTAAGAAGTAGAAAGTACAGGTATTTGAGTTCAACATGAGAGAAGTAGAAAGTACAGGTATTTGAGTTCAACATGTAAGAAGTAGAAAGTACAGGTATTTGAGTTCAACATGTGAGAAGTAGAAAGTACAGGTATTTGAGTTCAACATGTAAGAAGTAGAAAGTACAGGTATTTGAGTTCAACATGTAAGAAGTAGAAAGTACAGGTATTTGAGTTCAACATGTAAGAAGTAGAAAGTACAGGTATTTGAGTTCAACATGTGAGAAGTAGAAAGTACAGGTATTTGAGTTCAACATGTAAGAAGTAGAAAGTACAGGTATTTGAGTTCAACATGAGAGAAGTAGAAAGTACAGGTATTTGAGTTCAACATGTGAGAAGTATAAAGTACAGGTATTTGAGTTCAACATGTAAGAAGTAGAAAGTACAGGTATTTGAGTTCAACATGAGAGAAGTAGAAAGTACAGGTATTTGAGTTCAACATGTGAGAAGTAGAAAGTACAGGTATTTGAGTTCAACATGTAAGAAGTAGAAAGTACAGGTATTTGAGTTCAACATGAGAGAAGTAGAAAGTACAGGTATTTGAGTTCAACATGTGAGAAGTATAAAGTACAGGTATTTGAGTTCAACATGAGAGAAGTAGAAAGTACAGGTATTTGAGTTCAACATAAGAGAAGTAGAAAGTACAGGTATTTGAGTTCAACATGAGAGAAGTAGAAAGTACAGGTATTTGAGTTCAACATGTGAGAAGTAGAAAGTACAGGTATTTGAGTTCAACATGTGAGAAGTAGAAAGTACAGGTATTTGAGTTCAACATGTAAGAAGTAGAAAGTACAGGTATTTGAATTCAACATGTGAGAAGTAGAAAGTACAGGTATTTGAGTTCAACATGTAAGAAGTAGAAAGTACAGGTATTTGAGTGCAACATGTAAGAAGTAGAAAGTACAGGTATTTGAGTTCAACATGTGAGAAGTAGAAAGTACAGGTATTTGAGTTCAACATGTAAGAAGTAGAAAGTACAGGTGTTTGAATGCAACATGTAAGAAGTAGAAAGTACAGGTATTTGGGTTCAACATGTAAGAAGTAGAAAGTACAGGTATTTGAGTTCAACATGTAAGAAGTAGAAAGTACAGGTATTTGAGTTCAACATGTAAGAAGTAGAAAGTACAGGTATTTGAGTTCAACATGTAAGAAGTAGAAAGTACAGGTGTTTGAGTGCAACATGTAAGAAGTAGAAAGTACAGGTATTTGGGTTCAACATGTAAGAAGTAGAAAGTACAGGTATTTGAGTTCAACATGTAAGAAGTAGAAAGTACAGGTATTTGAGTGCAACATGTAAGAAGTAGAAAGTACAGGTATTTGAGTTCAACATGTGAGAAGTAGAAAGTACAGGTATTTGAGTTCAACATGTGAGAAGTAGAAAGTACAGGTATTTGAGTTCAACATGTAAGAAGTAGAAAGTACAGGTATTTGAGTTCAACATGTGAGAAGTAGAAAGTACAGGTATTTGAGTTCAACATGTGAGAAGTAGAAAGTACAGGTATTTGAGTTCAACATGAGAGAAGTAGAAAGTACAGGTATTTGAGTTCAACATGTAAGAAGTAGAAAGTACAGGTATTTGAGTGCAACATGTAAGAAGTAGAAAGTACAGGTATTTGGGTTCAACATGTAAGAAGTAGAAAGTACAGGTATTTGGGTTCAACATGTAAGAAGTAGAAAGTACAGGTATTTGAGTTCAACATGTAAGAAGTAGAAAGTACAGGTGTTTGAGTGCAACATGTAAGAAGTAGAAAGTACAGGTATTTGGGTTCAACATGTAAGAAGTAGAAAGTACAGGTATTTGAGTTCAACATGAGAGAAGTAGAAAGTACAGGTATTTGTGTTCAACATGTAAGAAGTAGAAAGTACAGGTATTTGAGTTCAACATGTAAGAAGTAGAAAGTACAGGTATTTGAGTTCAACATGTAAGAAGTAGAAAGTACAGGTATTTGAGTTCAACATGTGAGAAGTAGAAAGTACAGGTATTTGAGTTCAACATGAGAGAAGTAGAAAGTACAGGTATTTGTGTTCAACATGTGAGAAGTAGAAAGTACAGGTATTTGAGTTCAACATGTAAGAAGTAGAAAGTACAGGTATTTTAGTTCAACATGTGAGAAGTAGAAAGTACAGGTATTTGTATTCAACATGTAAGAAGTAGAAAGTACAGGTATTTGAGTTCAACATGTAAGAAGTAGAAAGTACAGGTATTTGAGTTCAACATGAGAGAAGTAGAAAGTACAGGTATTTGTATTCAACATGTAAGAAGTAGAAAGTACAGGTATTTGAGTTTAACATGTGAGAAATAGAAAGTACAGGTATTTGGGTTCACATGTAAGAAGTAGAAAGTACAGGTATTTGGGTTCAACATGTGAGAAGTAGAAAGTACAGGTATTTGAGTTCAACATGTAAGAAGTAGAAAGTACAGGTATTTGTGTTCAACATGTAAGAAGTAGAAACTACAGGTATTTGAGTTCAAAATGTAAGAAGTAGAAAGTACAGGTATTTGGGTTAAACATGTAAGAAGTAGAAAGTACAGGTATTTGGGTTCAACATGTGAGAAGTAGAAAGTACAGGTATTTGGGTTCAACATGTGAGAAGTAGAAAGTACAGATATTTGAGTTCAACATGTGAGAAGTAGAAAGTACAGGTATTTGGGTTCAACATGTAAGAAGTAGAAAGTACAGGTATTTGTGTTCAACATGTAAGAAGTAGAAAGTACAGGTATTAGTGTTCAACATGTAAGAAGTAGAAAGTACAGGTATTTGGGTTCAACATGTAAGAAGTAGAAAGTACAGGTATTTGAGTTCAACATGTAAGAAGTAGAAAATACAGGTATTTGAGTTCAACATGTAGAAAATACAGGTATTTGTGTTCAACATGTAAGAAGTAGAAAGTACAGGTATTTGAGTTCAACATGTGAGAAGTAGAAAGTACAGGTATTTGAGTTCAACATGTGAGAAGTAGAAAGTACAGGTATTTGTGTTCAACATGTGAGAAGTAGAAAGTACAGGTATTTGTGTTCAACATGTAAGAAGTAGAAAGTACAGGTATTTGAGTTCAACATGTAAGAAGTAGAAAGTACAGGTATTTGAGTTCAACATGTAAGAAGTAGAAAGTACAGGTATTTGGGTTCAACATGTAAGAAGTAGAAAGTACAGGTATTTGTGTTCAACATGTAAGAAGTAGAAAGTACAGGTATTTGGGTTCAACATGTGAGAAGTAGAAAGTACAGGTATTTGTGTTCAACATGTAAGAAGTAGAAAGTACAGGTATTTGGGTTCAAATAAAGTATTTAGTTCCTGACATGGACTGAGATGGACGGTTGTGATGATAGGTCCACTCGGAGGGAGGGGGGAGGGACCACAGACAGGGAGGACAGTGTGGAGAATGGAGGAGACGGAACCCCCTCGCGGTGGAAGTTGGGGGGAGTGAAGTCCTCAGGTTCAGCTCCACCTACAGGAATATCTAGAGAAACTTCACTGCTCTCCAGCTCTCGTACGCCCAGCTTGAAGTCCAGAAGAACTCCCTCAGTTTGCTGGTAAAGATACTCCAGTCCCATCAGTTCCTCTTTAAAGTAAAACAAAGAATACAATTAGATAATCAGATTAGAATTAGATCATGTCTATAATATAATATGACTGGTGTCTCATGGAGAGACAGCGCAGGTCCTTCCTTCCTGCAACAGTCAGACCATACAACACGGCCCCTGGTAGACCCCACACACAACAACAAAGACAATAGGCGCTTTCAATACTTTTCCCAGGAATGGTTCCAATAGTTCCTAGGATTTTGCGTTCACACCAAAATAATCTGGATCTAGAACTTTTTTTTGCCAACCTTTGCACCCCTTTTTCAATCAATCAATCAATCAATCAATCAATCAATCAATCAATCAATCAATCAATCGGATACGGCTGTAATAGGCCTAAGGCCTTTTAGTAGCTCATAAATAAATAAGTAGATCACTGATTCTTTATTTACTATGGATGCTGGCAACAGTCACATAGTCCAAAGTGAAGATGATGTTTGACCAGTAATAGTCGAGGCAGGACTTGAGACAGTTAACCGTCTTGGATGTGACAACGCTTTCTGTCAGATCATTCCACAAGTCAACCACAGGCTGAAAAAGTTGCGGCGGATAGCCAGTCTTGAGTACTGTTTCTTAACATCAATTCAGACATTATGACACAGTTCCATCAGATTAATGATAAAAACCTAGAGGACATTATTCAACTTCTGAAGTCCTCCTCCTGCTGCCTTGATATTATTCCAACAGGATTTTTCAAAGATGTTTTTCCTTGCATGGCCTCAGATCTACCTCATATAGTAAACAAATCTCTTCACTCAGGTGTTTTTCCACAGGCCCTGAAAACTGCAGTCATTAAACCGCTCTTAAAAAAGAATAATCTAGATGCTTCAGTCATGAACAATTACAGGCCCATATCAAACCTCCCATTTCTAGGTACGATCATTGAAAAAGTTGTTTTTCAACAGTTGAGTAATTTCTTGCATTTAAATAGTTGTTTCGATGTGTTCCAGTCAGGCTTTCGTCCAAACCACAGCACTGAGACTGCTCTTGTAAAGGTCTTTAATGACATCCACTTAAACACAGACAGTGGCAGAACTTCATTGTTAGTATTATTAGATCTCAGTGCTGCGTTTGACACTGTTGACCACAGCATATTACTGGACCGACTGGAAAACTGGGTGGGACTTTCGGAAACAGTTCTAAATTGGTTTGAATCCTACCTAAAGGACAGAAACAACTTTGTTTCTATAGGTAAATACACATCTGAGTTGACAAATATGACATGTGGGGTTCCTCAAGGCTCCATCGTGGGGCCTCTTCTCTTTAACGTCTACATGCTACCACTGGCTCAGATAATGAAGAACAACAAAATAAGTTACCATACTGTAGCTATGCAGATGACACACACATTTAAGTATCAATTTCACCAGGAGACTATGCTCCAATTCAAACACTGAATAAGTGCATTGAACAAATCAATGATTGGATGTGTCAGAACTTTCTCCAATTAAACAAAGATAAAACTGAGGTAATGGTTTTTGGAGCCAAGGCTCCACGAGGCGGTGGCTCAGTCTGTAGGGACTTGGTCTTGGAACCAAAGGGTTGCCGGTTCACGTCCCGATTGGACCAACAACAACAATAATTGGAGTGAGCTGGTAGCTGGAGAGGCGCCAGTTCACCTCCAAGGCCACTGCCGAGGTGCCCTTGAGCAAGACACCTAACCTTGAAACGTCTTCTTCTTCTTTTTCAAGTTTCAGAATGTTTTGAGATGTGCAAGTAAATAGAAATAAAATAGAAATAGTCTATATGCAAGTAAATGGAATGATATCTTAGATAAATAATTTGCATAATGCATACATTTATTGATGTTCTTTAAAAAGTTCAGGTGTTTAATAATCTTATGGCCTGTGGAATAAAGCTGTCTGTATAACTGTACACTACAAGCAGATCAAATGGCTTTCTACCAACCGGTGGGTTTTCTTGGCCCAACATAAGGGACGGTGTTCTGGTCCTGACCCTCCTCTGATAGGCTCTTCACAGCATGGTGGAGCAGATAGTTGTAGCCGATTGGATGCTGCGTGACGTCAGTCCAGCTGGTGAGTCCATCCAAAAGAAAGGCTTGGAAAATTGTGTCACTTTGAAGCGTACCTGTAAAACAAAATTTTGGGACACATTGTTTTGAATATGATGGCAAAACCCTGAGTGTCCTCTTCCAACATGAGAGCAGCATGCTACAAAGGTATCAACTGCAGCTATGAGCATGACAGGATGTGAGATGACCCAGAAGAGCATCAGGACTGCTTGAGGCAGATGATAGCTATGTGATGAACATGATGGCTCAGCCTCTATGGAGAGAGACATCAAGCATGCTCATTTCTGACGTGGAGCTAATCTGAAGTAAACATTGAATACTGCTTCCTGTTCCTCCATCTCGTGACTGTGTGACTCCCTCTCTTGATATCAGCATGTGAAGGACGCTGCTCAGGAACTAGTCTCTGTATGTGATGACTCCTTCCAGGAAGTTTCAAGGTTAGGCGCCTTGCTCAAGGGCACCTCGGCAGTAGCTGTTATTTATTCAAATCCCAAATGTAATCACAGGATGAGAAAAAGGAAAGAGATGTACCTGCGGTGAAGCGGTTCAGGTGCAGCTTAAACGACTCCAGCGAATCAGAGCCTCTCAAACAGCGGTACGTTGGCAGGCGGTGCCCTCCCTTCTCAATGGTTCCAGTTTGGGTGTAGAGCTTCACACCTGGAGGATCCTGGAGGCAGGACACATGCTTCATCTGGGACTTGATGATGTCACTCATCCGGGCCCAGTTGATGAGCGGCGCTCCCAGAGAGTCCCGCCCAGCATCTCCATCAAAGGCCTGCACGAGGCTATGAATCCGAGCCTCGGTCTCCTCGATGCCGCGGGTGATTCTCCGGCAATGTAGAGCTAGCTCACTTCTGCTGACAGAGCGAAGCACATCTGCCTCGGATGGATTCCTCCCTCCAGCTTCTAGCTCTGCACGCTTTGCATCACACAAGGCCTTCAGGTCCTCCGGGTGGCACATCAAGATACAGCCTCTGAGGCGTGTCATAAAGGTGGCAAACAGCTGGTGGGAGTGTGTGCTGCAACCCGCAGCAAACCTGCGTATGAAGTGCCAGATGTCCAACAGGACGGTCATGTGGTTCCACTCTTCAAACATCCTCCTGAAAGGAGTGTTGCCACAGCAGTCTTGGTCCACATATAGCACCTCAGGAGGAGCAACCCCAGCCATTCTGTATCTGTTGATGAGTCCTTCAACCATAGGACCGAGACCAGAACGGGAGCTGGCTGTGAGCACGGACATGATGACCTGTCCATGCTCATTAACAACGTTGGTGGCCCAGGTAGCGGTGCTGTAGCTTTTTCCTGCTAGCTTCCGGGCCCCGTTTGTGGTAGAATCCATCTTAAGGATCCGACCATACCGTGAAGTGATGGTGGTCTTGATTTCATCCAGCCTTTGAAGGACATCCAGGGCATAAACCTGCATCAGCCCCTGGTGCTTCGGGACAGGAGGCATGGCAGGCACAGGTTCAAAGGGCCCGGGCAGGATCCGGCCCCATGTGACAGCACTGGCCTTACAATCCTGCAGGTACTGGACTGTCTTCTGCATCCACACCTCATCATGGCGCTCCTGCAGCTTCCTCTGGATCTGGATGCTGCTGCTAACCATTCCTCGCTGACGCATCAAACTTGCAACCTCCACATCACATGCAAGTTTAGATGTCAGGATGCAAGGGAACTGCACCCTGTGTCCAATGTCCAGCTGAGAGACGAGGTCATGACTCCAGCTGATGAGCGTCCTCTTGCACCTTCGGCAGGCCAGGGACTCAGATGCTACAAAGTACATCTTCCCAACAGCCACCACCTGCCTGATCTTCTGATGCAGGCCAGCTGAGCTCAACAGTTCTTTGTTGCACTCTGGATGCGGGCAGGTCAGCTTAACTTGCCACAGCTTTCGTGGCATCCACAGCAGCAGGGGATGACCAAAGTAGTTTTCCAGGGCAGGAGAACTACTGGTCTTCAGTGGCACCTGGGGGGGAAACCACCAAAGTTTGTCCACCCGGTTAAAATCCAGCTCAGGATGGCCCCGTGAGTTCCACTTAAACAGAGCTTTGGATATCCACCTCTGGTCCACTTCAGGCAAGGTGTGTATCCAGCCAGCTGGAAGACAGACTGGCTCTGCTGGAAAAACACATAAAGAAGAAACAAAGACATAAACAAATGAATGTTGCTTTATTGTCCCTAGATATGAAACGTTTAAAAGTTCATCAGAAAAACATTGCTTTTGATGTAATCCTTTGAAAAGCAGATCTTGATGAACTCTTTCACGCACTCTCAGGTCGAGGTGTCAAAGATCTTCTTCAGGACTTTAGTACCAATAGGCGCGTTCACACCGGAGTACTTTTCCCCGTACTTTTCCCGTTTAGTTCCGTTAGTACCCATTATGTCGCGTTCACACCAAAAAGAGTTCTGCCGGGAACTTTTACCCCCATTTTTAGTGCCTGGTGGTACCAAAAAAGTACCAAAAAAGTACCAATATCTATTGGCTGGGCGAATTGCAAACCACGCCCCGTAAAACTCTGAAAAGTCTTTTGAAGCCGCCATTGTATTTGCTGGCATTAGCATTATTAGCATTAGCATTAGCCCCGCTCACCAACGGAGAGAGAATAACTTATGGCAACACAAAAAAAAACTGGGGACTTTGAGTGGCAGAAAACGCCGTGAAGTTGTTTGCGGCCATAGAAGAAGAAGAAGAAGAAGAAGAAGAAGAAGAAGAAGAAGAGAAGAAGAAGAAGAAGAAGAGAAGAAGAAGAAGAAGAAGAAGAAGAAGAAGAAGAAGAAGAAGAAGAAGAAGAAGAAGAAGAAGTGATGTCAGCGGCTCATTTGCGTAATCTTCCCTCAGGGAAAAGTACTCCGATGTGAACGCGATTGGTACTTAGGGCTGGGGTACTAAATGCCAGCACTAAGTACGGCAAAGTACTTGGTGTGAAAGCGGCTAATATTGTGTTTCTGAGCAACAGCAGCTGATTTTAAGTTGCGACAACAAAAGGAAATGAAAAATAAATGAGAAAATTAGCAGTATCGCTTAATGTGACGACTTAATAATATGATGTTGAATGTTTGAGATATTGAAATGTAAACATACCTCCAGGACTTCCATCCTCCAATCCTATTTCCTCTGCCAGAAGGGGCCTGTCATCCACAAGGGTGGATGATGAAGACGGTCGGGTGAGGGTGGATGATGGAGATGGGGGGTCGAGGGTGGAATTCCGGGGAGTTCTGGCATCATATTGCCTCTCGATCATGGTGAGGGTGGATGATGGAGATGGGGGGTCGAGGGTGGAGTTCCGGGGAGTTCTGGCATCATATTGCCTCTCTATCATGGCGAGGGCGGATGATGGAAACGGGGGGTCGAGGGTGGAGTTCCAGGGAGTTCTGGCATCATATTGCCTCTCGATCATGGCGAGGGAGGATGCTAGAAATGGTCAGTCGAGGGTGGATGCTGGAGACGGGGGTCGAGGGTGGAGTTCAAGGGAGTTCTGGCATCATATTCCCTCTCTATCATGGCAAGGGTGGATGATGGAGACAGGGGGTCGAGGGTGGATGCTGGAGACGGTCGGTTGAGGGTGGAGTTCCAGGGAGGCACACATACAATTTATTGCTATTATTGCTATCAGGAAATGTACAACCTAACCCTGGTCCGCCCAGTAGTGGTCAGATCGCTACTCCTGCTGATTTTAAAGCTAGGTCTGGGTTGGGTTTCATCCACTTGAATGTGCGCAGTCTTTTAGTTTAACTAGATTTTGTCCGAATTTGGGCGAGCTCGACTGACGCTGACGTCATTGTTTTATCAGAAACATGGCTAAACAAATCTATTTTGGCCTCTGAAATATCCTTAAATGGTTATAATGTATATCGTACAGACCGATCTAATAAATGTGGTGGCGTTGCCATTTATGTGAAGAATAAGTTTAGTGTAACCAACCACGTTGCTTTCCAAGTCAATCAGTAAGCAACTCTAATTTGTAGCCTTAAATATTGAAGTGGCAAAGGGTCAACAGGTCATGGTGGTGGGCTGCTACAGACCCCCCTCAGCTGTCAAGGACTCCTTGTCTTCGTTGGCAAATATTTTATCTCAACTAGACTACAAGGAAATAGTGCTGCTTGGAGATTTTAACTGGGACTGGTTAACTGCAGTGTCAGAGGATTTTAAAAACCTTATGTTTCTCAGACTGTGGACAGTCCTACTCGCCCTAACATCAAGTCCCTAATAAATCCTCCCTAATTGATCTCATTTTAACTAATGCTCCCTATAAATACTCATCTGTGGGAGTATTTGCAAATGATCTGAGCGATCACTGTGTTGTAGCCACAGTTAGGGACACTAAGGTCCAAAAGGTTAAACCTCGTATTATCATTAAGAGAGACATAAAACATTTTGTGGAGCAGGGTTTTGTTCATGATCTGTTTGGGTTTGATTGGGGAAACATCGATCTGTGTGCTGATGTAGAAACCGCATGGTCTTATTTGTATCTTGGTTTTATGGAGATCATTGATAGACATGCACCCCTGCGTACATTTAGAGTGAAGGGACGAGACAATCCTTGGTTTTCTGCTGAACTGTCTTGTCTCCTTCATGAGAGAAACAAGGCCTGGGCAAAGGCTAGGAAATCAGGCTCAGAGGTAGAGTGGGTACGCTTTACGCAGCTAAAGAATAACTTCACATCACAAATCAAAAGTGCTAAGTCTAAGTATTATCTGTCAGTTACCACAAAGAACCTGAATAATCCTAGAACATTTTTGGAAAGCCATAAAATCGTTATCCACCGGTGAAATCAACACACTCTCACTCCCTCACGCGTTCAGCGTCAGGGTCCCGTGGCGTGTAGTTGTGACGCGCCGAGGCTCCTTCAGCTTCATAAACGGACGCAAAGAGCTTTCAACTGATTGCAATGTATTCCCGTCGGCGGCGGTATTTGACACTCAGGGAAGCACCGCGTCCATTTATGTCGGCAGCTCTTAAAGGCAATGTGAGCGTCCATTCCCATTGGATAAGAGAGAATTGTACATCCGGAAGTAAGTATTCTCCTTACTGTCGATTGATCTGACCGTGATATCTGCACTACTCATCGACTAAAAACCACCAGATTATCCTTGTTAATTAAACAACATTGATTGGTTTAAATTGTGAACAATGCTTTTGTGTTTTTCCCCTTCAATTCTGAGAAACAACTTGTTTTCTCTGGAATGTGGAGCGCCAAAGAGACTACACTACCCACAATCCCCAGCTATTGTTATGACAACGCCCGTCCGCTTTGACAAACCTCGTGATAAGTCAACAAGCTCTGTGATTGGATGAAACATAAATTCATTCAAAAAATTGGCGTAGATTTTACTCTCATCTATTTTTCAAAACCATTCTATTTATTCTAACGTAAATTACATCCCAGTGTTTTATCTTTGTATTACTTATATTTTTATACTTTATTTGCTATGAGTTATATCTGAAGCAAATTATGTTTCTGAAGATGTGTAGTCAATTCCACCCTTCAATGTAGCATAAATGTGAACTATACTATATATAGTATTATGTTTTTATACTATAAAGATGTGTAGTCAATTCCACCCTTCAATGTAGCATAAATGTGAACTCTCATTACAGGAACAATACCGGAAACAGACGTACAGTAGGAAAGACCCTCAGCTCGCTGATCGGATGTTTTAGCCGTAATGCACGTTTTTAAAGATATTGCTGATTTTCTTTGAATATAAGAATGTAAATACTGAGTTGAGAGAATAGTCAAGGGATTTGGGTGATGGGAGACACATCTATGGAATCACAATTTCAATAGTTTACCATTAAATGACGGATATACCTTTCTCTCTGTGATGTTTTACAAATCAGATATTAATGTGTAGAAGTAAAACATGAGAAATAGTATAGCAATATCTTGTAAAATTATGTGAAAACATGAATAAAACTACACATCTTCAGATGTTATACATACATAAGTGTCCTACACTAATAATACAAAGTTATTATTAGTATGCTGTGTGTACCTTGTGTGCACCGCCTAGTGGTTAAAGCACATTATTGAATTATTTTTGTTGAATAATGTTATTTTTGTTGAATAATGTTATTTTTGTTGAATAATGTTATTTGATGAAAAAAATATTAAGAGTACATACTTTCATAGCGGGAAAGTAGAAGGTCAATGATAGAAATATAAAATATAAAAAATCAAGAAGATACTGTAAGTGATCTCTACAATATAACAGTTTAGTGCAGGATGTACAAAGATATTATTAGGAGGATGTGCAAAACAGACAAACTAATTAACCTTTCTTTAAACATTAAATATTACTTTAGATTAATGTCTTCTTTTAAATAAGAAAAAAGCTTTGGGGGTATCTAACTACAGATAAATATTAAGCCTGACAAAGTACTTAACGTCTAATATATTGCTTTCCTGCAATGTTAACTATGTTGAAGCACTTATTTTAACTGATATTATACACATTAATTATACTCTTATGTATGTAGATAGAATAAGAAATGTGCAGAATATGACAGTTTAATGCTGGAGGTTTACACACATATTGATAGATGTCTTGTAATGCACTGTTGAGGAACCTGTGACCCAAGATTTTCATTCATACACCGTAGTTGTGTATATCATATGTCAATAAACCTTAGAACATCTTGAAATCTTGAAAGGGATGTGCAAAAATAGCAATTATATACAGTTTTTAATGAACTATTAGTAGAGAATAACGAGTAATGAATATACTTTATAGGGATCTGCAGATAAATGTTTAGTCTTCTCAAGCACGAACTATCAAACATCTCTCCTGATTGTCGGCACTTGACAATCACCTTCCCTGAATTTTACTCAGGTGTAACTAAAGTCTGATTTAAGGGTTGTTTATATTTCACATCATTAATCAGAATCTGCAAAGTAACTCAAATAAATGTGGAGTAAAAATACCAGGTTAACCTCTGAATTGTAGTGGAGTAGAATTACAAAGTAACAATGAGCTGTCATGTGGGTATATATTAATGCTGCCCATTATGGATACAAGCGATTTTCACCCATTTAGTAATTTCATGTTTTAAATTTGTACACACCAATTTGTTTCCTATCGCCTAAACCTCCAGGGCTGTACACAGTTTAAAACTGACAACTTCTAAATTTGGGAAAAACGAAAACATCTTTTAAAACTACAATTCCCAGTAGAGACGTGCCACAGAGAACATGCTGCGAAACACAATAGCCAGCATGTGTAGTTCTGGGGGGGGCGTTCGAGTCCAGTTTTGAATAGTCTGCCGTGGTTTCGTTCCATTTCAAAGAGCTTGACGCTCGGTGTAACCTTGGCGCACTGCCACTCCAACATCCAATCCCAGAGCTTGAAGATTAATCACAGGGTTTGTCAACGGGACTGTAGTCCCAAACGATAGCTGGGGCTTATGGATAGTGTAGTGTCTTCGGTCAACCTAAACTGATTTTTTTTCCGGATATCATATCGCATTAACAACACCACATCTGGCGTCACAGATATATTCTGTTACTGTCCTTTCTTCTTAGAGGAAGTACAGAAACACGTAACTCTGGATTTGTTTTTAATGTTTGAGGTGCAATAAACGACACAGCAGCTTTTGGCATGATACAACTATTATGTTCTGCCTCACTCATGAGAGTAACAGCTGGAGAAATTACAGCCTCGCCTACTGATTTCAAATGTGTGCTCTAAAATGATATTTATAAATGACTATTATCATTATTATAAGCAAGACAATACATGGCAAATATATGTAGAAAATAAACGTATTTAAGATACGTTCATAAGAGACATAACGTGGGAGAAAATACGTTTCTAGCTAAACGTAATTGAGAATGCAGTTTAGTTCTGTGGGAACGTAATTTTTAGGAGACAGGGTTGCCATAATACATTCTGACGAAAAATACAAATTATTATGAATACAAATAAAATAAAAGAAGCCTCCCGTGAGTTACTACAAGCTATAAAGTAGATTTAAAAAAAGTTTTATTGAATAAAAGCTCACTGCGGGACATTGTAGAAATGTGTGTGTGCACCACGACAAAGGAGCCTCATTCACTTTACATTGGTGTCGTTTGCGTGGTGCCGACACGTACATGTAGCAGAGTTTGTGACTCCACCACGCAATGCGGTGTTAAGGAGTCGTGGTGGAGTCACGCATTCTGGTGAGATCAGGTTGGGCACGGGACCAAGCGTCGCTCCTGGACGCTGAGGGAGTGAGAGTGTGTTGGTGGAATCCGTAATGAACTACCTCCTTGCCTTGCCACAGCATCCGGCACTATATCGGACAGGGCCACTACGTTCAATTGTTTTAACGAGCATTTTGTGTCCTGTGAATCTCTGTTTGATTCTGTGTCTAACTCTGCTTCTGTGAACACCCCAATCCGTGACTCTGAACAATGTGGTTTGGAAAACCCTTTCAGTTTTACTCCTTTTTCTATTGAAGCCATTCGTGAAGCCTTAACCAAGTTAGATCCTAAGAAACCGGCTGGCCCGGACAACGTAGAACATTTCTTTTTAAAGATAGCTGCAGATTTTATTGCACCACCTCTTACTTTTTAACCTCTCTCTCAGCACGAACACAATTCCAAAAGTATGGAAGTCAACTTATGTCCTTCCTCTACTAAAAGGAGGCGAGGCCACTTTATTAAATAATTATAGGCCCATCTCTAAATGATCAGCTCTGGTCAAGGTTCTTGAAAGCCTAGTGAGTGAACAGATAAAGGAGTTTTTAGTAACAATGAGACATCAGTCAGGCTTCAGAAAGCAACACAGCACCATCACTGCCACAATGAAAGTAGTACATGATATTGCTAATATCTTAGACAAAAAGCAGAGTTGTGCAGCTCTATTTATTGACCTTTCCAAAGCTTTCGATGCCGTCGATCATCACATCTTGAAGCAGAGGCTACTCAGTATTGGCATATCCAGCCATGCAATGGGATAACTGAATGTTAAGTACAAGTATAAGTAAAACATTACAAATATTTGGTAAGTGGGACCCCATATTGGGGTGACCGACAACCCCCCAACATTCGAAATATTTGGTAAGTGGGCTCCCGTATCGAATTGCCGGACGCACCCGACACTGCCACCTGGTCGTCAGAGACGGGAGCGGGTCCGTACGGGGCATAACGCATTAATTGGCCCCTAAAATGGGGGGGGTCGCTGGGGGGCGGGGCTTGGTATTTTCCAGAACCCCGGGAGACCCCCGGGGGGTCCGGTTATTTTACAAACGTCGGGGGGGCGGAGTAATTGGGGAGTCGAGCGCAGGTTGTCCACTGCCTGCATATTGCGATGGCAGTGGGCTTCCATTTTTCGAGCAGGGTTTGGCAAGCAGAGGAGCTGCCTTCAGGCTCCGGTTCGTCCAGAGGTTCCTGACTGGACCTGCTGGCCTGGTCTGGAGACCCGTAGCTCGGGCCTTGTTGGAGCGCTGTGGTGGGCTGGGGCTGGCTGAGTCGCTGTTCCTAATGGGCCTGAATGTATTAAAATTGAACAATCTCTCGGGTTTCTATGGAGGTCTCTTCAAGGTGTGGGGCCTTCTCTACAACAGAGACTCTGTGAAGAGAGGATCCTCACGCTGGGCCAGGTGGTGGAGGTGTGTGGCCCCCATCTAGACAACGCTGCAGGCCTGGCCTCATGTCTGAGCCTCAGGTCAGTCCGGGTGATCAGCCTCCTGCTGCAGAGCTGGAAACAGCAGCTCAGCCAATCAGAGCTGGCACTGATAACTGCTCACTGTAACGGACTGAAGTTTACAAATGACAATGACTCTTTTCCAGAGATGCTATGTTTTCCTGATCTCAGTTTTTATGTTTTTTTGTTAAAGTTGAACAATGTTACTGATTTTAAGTTTAGCACCATGTCAAACAAAACCGTTTATTATTTGGTGATAATGTGTCTGTTTTAGGGCTGTCAAACGATTACAATTTTTAATCAGATTAATCACAGCTTAAAAATGAATTAATCATGATTAATCACCATTCGAACTATGCCCAAAATAAGACATTTCTTTATGTATATTGTTGTTGGAACGGAAAGATAAATGAAAGAAGGCGGATATATCCATTTAACATACAGTATGTATGTATGTTTATTATAGCTAGGGCTGTCAGTCGATTAAAATAGTTCAAATTAATTAATCGCGATTAATCGCAAATTAATCGCACACTTTTTATCTGTTCTAAATGTTCCTTAGAGGGATATTTTTCAATTTTTTAATAGTCTTATCAACATATGAGTGGACAAATATGCTTTATGCAAATGTTTGTTTATTATCATTTGATCAATGATAAATATACTCATGAATATTAAACATAACAACCTCTGAACATTACAAATATTCGCCTCAATTCAACCTGGAACCTCTCTCTTGTGTGTGTGTGTGTGTGTGTGTGTGTGCGTGCGTGCGTGCGTGCGTGCATGGAGAGACACTGTGATGGATCGTTGGAGCTATATGCAACTCAAGGCATATGCTCGAACAGGAGCTGCCTGGACGCTGCAATCATGTTGCGCGCACTATCCGTGCTGAGTGAGGCGGTTCTAGGGGGGGCAGGGGGGGCCAGTGCCCCCCTAACACTGACCTCTGACCCCCATGTGGCCCCCCAAACAATGAAAAGTTTTTTTTACTGGTACTCGGTTTGCCAAAAACCAGGATTTTGTTGCTGTAATATGAAATTGTGCAGACACCCTTATGTAAAGTAGAGATGTAACTGTTCATCGCCTTTATTTTTATATAACTATGGTGTGCCCGGGGGCCAAATCAGGCCCTTGGTGGATTTAATTTCGGCCCGCAGGATCATTTCTAATTCCTATTAGGTCTGGCCCGCCGGTATATTGCACCTTCACTCCATCCTGAGGGTCTCCTCCGTTCAGAGCCGGACCCCAAACATTGATGACCTTGCACCCTGATGAGATGCCAAGTATCTGAACTAGCATCTCAGAGCAGCACACTGAGTTCAATGGATGCTTCCTTCTGCACTTTCTCTCACGACAGCAGGGCATGTTTGGTTTCTCTCTGAGGGGAATAGTTTGTTGAAGCTGTTGTTGGCCTGTGGGGAAATGTACTCATAAGAAGTGACTCTGAGAAGCTGCAGATAGAGCCATGAGAAATGAATGCAACTGATTATTTAATGTTTAATGTTGTTTTTATAGGCAATCATTTAAGCTTTGTTAGTTCCAGGTTTAATATGTGCAATAAGTTAATTTCAATACGTTTTGCAATAAACGTTGAACCAGTCCGGCCCTCCACTAGTACCCATTTTAAAATGTTGGCCCACTGTGTATTTGAGTTTGACCCCCCTGACGTAAGGTGTGCCCAGCAGAAGCTAACAACAATCCCCGCATGTACCGGTGCATCTCTCTCTCTCTCTCTCTCTCTCTCTCTCTCTCTCTCTCTCTCTCTCTCTCTCTCTCTCTCTCTCTCTCTCTCTCTCTCTCTCTCTCTCTCTCCCTCTCTCTCTCTCTCTCTCTCTCTCTCTCTCTCGCGCCACACACACACACCCTCCCGGTCCTCCCGATGGCCAGTCGGTGCCTGCCGGTGAGCGTGGAAGTGTGGTCTTCCACAAGCAGGCGGTAGGAGCGGGGCTGTCAGCATCAGCTTGTAGATGGTATTTTAAAAAATACACATGCGTTAATCGCGTTAAAATAATTAGTGGCAATTTTTGTTTGCGTTAACGCGTTAACTTGACAGCCCTAGTCTGTTTGTTTGTTTGTTTGTGTGTTTGTTTGGTGAATCATTGTGAATAAAAGTGGTTTGAAAAATCTAAATAAAATCTCTCTCTCTCTCTCTCTCACTCACTCACTCACTCACTCACTCACTGCAAGAGCGTTTGGGTGAGTGTGAACGGGGTGGCAGAGGTGGGGGGGCAGCAGCCGGTACAGACCGTGTTTACAAACATTGCGGCTCATGAGGGCAAAGATTCGGAGTCACGTGAAGTAACGTTTTTGGTTGCATCTTTTAATAGGTTTTACATCCAATCACATCCCCAGCAACAGCCGTGGTCTTGACGTATAATAAGAATGGTCTTGAGTACTACAACACTAATATATACTACTATATACAGGGGTGTAGTGCAGGAGCGCACCTATGACTCGGGCATGCACGCACGCACACGGTTGCGGCACGACCACCAAAACAGCAACATATGGACATATTTTGCTATTCAAAAAACGCAGCATGTACCGCTCCTACTGCAATTTCTGAAGGCAGCACTACACCCCTGCTCTGTATACAGGGCCAGCCCTGACCAATTTGCAAGATTTTAGCTTAAATTAACACAAATACAAAATTAAAACCAATTGCACACAAAAAACATTATTTCATGAAAAATAACTATTTCACACAAACCTCTGTTTTTTACTGTAATTTACATTAATTACAGCAGAGGGAGCTGTCCTAATCAAGTGAAGAGAGGGCTGTAATCTACTTCCACATTACAAATGGCACTTGACAAATGGCACCTGGCTCCTCCCCCCGCAGCCCGGCAGTTCAACTGACCTGATTTGGGGGGGTGCGCCACAGTTTATGGGCGCTGTATGCAATATAGGCGTAGTTCTGTTAAGATAGGATATAAATATGTACTTTGTTGATCCAAAATCAGGAAATTGTTTTGTTACATTTATAAATTAAACTAAAACATTTGTTTTTTTTTCTTTCTCCCAATTTTCGGCTCCCCCTATGGGTTGATGCGCCCTTAGCTTTCGCCTATACTGCCAGTGCCAAGGGCCGGCCCTGAGTGTAGTCAACACTGTATATACACAGCTGACAGTTTGAGGAAGAGATGGACCAGGCGCTGTTGTGTTCTGTGAAGTACAAATGCTGTTGTATTCAATGGAGTCTGGTGGCTTTAAAGAGAGAGCGATAACAGCTTCAGATCCCTGTCTAGAAATAAGCTAAAGCTGTGAAAATATTCGAAATAAAGCAAACACTTTACACACGTGGATTTTAGTTGTGGTTTTCTAAAATAGGTCCGCTATTTAGAATATTTCCACAGCTATAGCTTGGTTTAAAACAGCAACAGAAGCCTTTCTTCAGAGAAACCAGACTCCGGTTACAGAAACAGCATTTTAACAGAGCTTCAGGCTAGTTCGGGTCAGTGGCGGTTCTAGAACATTGTACATGGGGTGGCAAAGGGGGGTCATGCCAGGGTGGCATGGGAGGGCGCAAAGTTACCCAAATAGCAGCAGCTCAGCTCAGTGCTGAATGGAGTCTGGTGTCTTTAAAGAGACGTAACAGCTTCAGATCCTGTCTGACAGCGAGATCAAGCTGTGGACATATTATAACTCTAGCGGACCTGCTTTAGTCTTTAAAGGAAAATATATTTAATAAAGTTTTTGCTATATTCAGGATATTTTCTCTGCTTTACCTGACTCCATTGATAACAACTGCATTTTAACTTCACAAAACACAGGAGCTGCTGCTGTTCGTATAACTTTATTAGTTAGTTATTGTGTGACGTTAATGAATCTGAGCGAACCGTTTAAAGTCACACCAAAACACTAAATAATTAACTAATCAAGTTAGTCGTACACCAACGACTCTTTTATTCTGTCTGGTAAAATCGCTGTTTTTATCAATGGAGTCTGGTGTCTGAATAACGGCTAATTTTACCGGTTTAAAACAAAGTTGAAAATATCATAAATATAGCGGACCGTATTTTAGAAAACTAGAACAAAAGGTTATAATTATTTTCCAGCTTTACCTTGTTTCTAGACAGAAGCCGTATCTCTAAATAGACACCAGACTATATTGACAACAACTGCAATATTTTAAATAAAGCATACACTGATATATAGTGATTTATATTTCGTCTTCGGCTTTGTTCAGAATATTACAAACTCACTACACCGTGGTTCTGGTTTCTACCCGGTATCAATAAACCCCTCTCTGGATCTGTGTAACTCTGTGAGAGTCTTCTTACCTTCAGGTGATCCTCCAGAGAGAGACAGCGGGAAATGAAGAAGTTTCGACGGACGACGATGCAACATAACCAGAACCAGAACCAGAAGCAGAACCAGAACCAGAAGCAGGGAGAGAGTCTGGCTCTGGAGTTATATAGATGCTGCTGGAGGGGACCCGCCCCTTTTCAACCAAGAGGGACACGCCCCCTTTGTGACAAAAGGTGGAATTGCGAAGACGCTGGGCCGAAAAGGGTGGAGGGAACTCTTTGTACGGCAGCAGAGCAGTGTGTGTGGGAGGAGACTACAGCTCCCACACACACTGTAACAGCCCTGTTGGAGCACTGCCTCCAAGGTCAACATACTGTAACAGCCCTGTTGGAGCACTGCCTCCAAGGTCAACACACTGTAACAGCCCTGTTGGAGCACTGCCTCCAAGGTCAACACACTGTAACAGCCCTGTTGGAGCACTGCCTCCAAGGTCAGCACACGGTCAACACACTGTAACGGTACGTCCACACAGCAGCTTTAGACGAAACTTCCACCGCTTCCACCGCTTCTCTGCCCGTTGACTTTGAATGGGGATGACGTCACTTTGTCTCGCTTTTCGCCGCACTGCATTGTGGGGGAGCGAAGCGAAGATTTCCAGGATTTCCAGGATTCCAAAGTTGAGCAATGTTCAACTTTGGAAGCTGAGCTGGAAGCGCCAGCCAATCAAACACGTGTATGCAAATCTGACAGTAGAAGCGCTAGCCAATCAAACAGCGTGTAAGCAGGGAGAGCCAGACCGCAGTTCATTTCCTCATATTCCAAACGAGAAGTTACGGTAGCAAATCACCCAGTTCTTTACGACCAGAACTATTAACGAGATACAAACCGGAGGAACCAGCATGGAGGGAGGTGGCAGAGACAGTGGGGGAACTGGTAGGGTTTCGCCTGTTTGGGGAGTTTATATATATATATATTGCTCGCATAAAATCCCCGGGTTTTTTTGCTTTGTATGTCGGGGGCGGGAGATGCATGTGATTGGTTGTTGGTCACATTGCTCGCAAAAAATCCCCAAGCTGTCAGACACGCCCAGCTCCAAGATGTTCAAGATGTTTGAAAAGCTGCCGTGTGGACGTACCGTAACAGCCCTGTTGGAGCACTGCCTCCATCCCCGGGGTTCCACTGGGTCAGTCCGCGCCACATTACGGCTGCGCCACGGTTTTGTTCCGACCTCCTACAGCAGGGGTATTCAACAAAAATATAACGAGGTCCAATTAGACAAAATGTCTCCGTGCAAAGGTCCGGAACATCAACATGTCTAAGTTGCTTTATGAATTAGTGTGATATATTTTGAAGTGACCTGTAGCTTTATCAACGTCTGCATGTAATCAACAGCTGACTGCCAATCAAATAAAGAAAGGACAATTCATAAACAACAATATTTATTGTCAATGAACATTGACCTCTACAGATATACAGTAAATACTGTGGATATGTGTGATGTTCCTCTCGGGCTGCATTTAAAAATAAAATAGAGAAAATGAATAAAATAGCTTTTGAAAATATGAGCATCTTAAAAAAGTGTCAGCAGCAGCTTGAGTTTCCCTTTTTCTTTGTTAACCGTTTCACATCATGACTCAACAGTTTCAGACGATTATAGAACATATCAGTCTTTACACATCACCACAACCGAACAGTTTAAAGTCTCTCTTTCTGTCCCTCTTATATTGCAGTCTCTCACTCACTTTGTTCTGTTCAGTGCGAGAATTGAGCTGGATCTTGTCCTGCCAGGAGTTTAGATCTGGGCTGAAATGGTGTCAGGGCCATTCTCACACACCAACCCAGTCTCACGGCATTTCGTGTTCACCATCACGACTTGTAATCTATTGATTCGTGTTCACCATCACGACTTGTAATCTATTGATTCGTGTTCACCATCACGACTTCTAATCTATTGATTCGTGTTCACCATCACGATCTTCCCCTTTTCTTCGTGTTGCACAGCACGATTTTCAAAGCAATGTATTTCTACTGGTAACGTGTTTCGTGCCTGCAGGCTGCAGCACGTCTTTTTGTCCGGTCGGGTCGTGGAAGACCGGAAGCTGTGTGGTTCATAAAAACATGTTCTTACTCAATATCAAGCCACAGCTATTGCTTTTATTTTAAATCGTATAATTTCTGACTTTTGTTGCTGTGAGGAAAATAAATGGCTCAGAGCCTCAGGATACTGAAATCTGTATTTTTAAATCTTTCTTTCCTTCTAATTTGTTATTCTTTTCTAAATAACACACTGTTATTTACTCACCAATAACACACACTTATCCTTGCTTTTATTTATTGGTTTGATTCCATAATCTCGGGCTTTTCCCGGCGTCCGTCAGGAACTGAATTTCAAAATAAAAATAACCGGAAACAGACGTAGGCCTGTAAGGGACATTTCGAGCATCATTGCGATTGTCAACATTTCTGAGTTTAGGATGGCCGAAGACACTACACTACCCATAATCCCCAGCTATCGTTTAGGACTACAGTTCCCATAAGGTTACGCAGAGCGTCAAACAGCTGTGTGAAATGGAACGAAACCACGCCAGATTATCCAAAACTGGAATCGAACACCCCTCCAGAACTACACATGCTGGCTATTGTGTTTCGCAAAATGTTCTATGGGACGTCTCTACTGAACGTTTTCGTTTTCCCACAATTAGAAGTTGCCATTATTAAACACATTGCTGTTATCAAATGAAAAACATATAATTAATAAATGGGTGAAAATCGCTTGTGTCCATAATGCGCAGCATTAATATATACCCACATGACAGCTCATTGCTACTTTGTAATTCTACTCCACTACAATTCAGAGGTTAACCTGGTATGTTTACTCCACTGCATTTATTTGAGTTACTTTGCAGATTCTGATTAATTATGTGAAATATAAACAACCCTTAAATCAGACTTTAGTTACACCTGAGTAAAATTCAGGTAAGGTGATTGTCAAGTGCCAACAATCAGGAGAGATATTTGATAGTTGGTGCTTGAGAAGACTAAACATGTATCTGCAATTGACATGAATGGAAACAAGTCATAAAGTATATTCATTACTCGTTATTCTCTACTAATAGTTAATTAAAGACTATATATTATGGCTATTTTGCACATCCCTTTCAAGATTTTCAAAGGTTTATTGACATATCATACACAACTACGGTGTAGTTATGCAATGAATGAAAATCTTGGGTCACAGGTCGCTCAACAGTGCATTACAAGACATCTATCAATATGTGTGTACCTCCGCCATTAAACTGTCATATTCTGCACATTTGTTATTCTATCTACATAAGAGTATAATTAATGTGTATAATATCAGTTAAAATAAGTGCTCCAACATAGTTAACATTGCAGGAAAGCAATATATTAGACGTTATACTTTGTCAGGCTTAATATTTAGTATTTAATGTTTAAATAAAGGTTAATCCGTTTTTCTGTTTTGCACCTCCTCCTATTAATATCTGTGTACATCCTGCACTAAACTGTTTTATTGTAGAGATCACTTATAGTATCTTCCTGATTTTTTATATTCTATATTTATACTTTCCCCCTATGAAAGTATGTACTCTGTACAATAATTCAATAACGTGCTTTAACCACTAGGAGGTGCACACAAGGTACACACAGCCATAATAACTTTGTATTATTAGTGTGTATGTACAACATCTGAAGATGTGTAGTTTTATTCATGCTTTCACATCAATTTACAGCATATTGCTATACTATTTCAGACTCAGTATTTACATTCTTACATTCAAAGAAAATCAGTAATATCTTTGAAAACTACAGTCCTCTTATATCAGCTGTGCACCGTTATGGTGTAAATATAACCTATCTGTGAACGAGATCAAATGTAAAAGTCAGCCGGATTAGTGTTGATACTGCAAGGAGACGTATTGTGTGAAGAGAAATTGAAGATGTTGTTTAATTGTTGATATATTTATGATCCACGTCAAGTATTCAGTTTCGGCGCCATTTCTTCAGTTTGTCCAAAGGTCTTCTCATCAGGGCTCTATGAATAAAGAACTACGGCAGATCTGTAGCATGTAATGCAGCCGAACCGTGTATTACAATGCCGTTATGAGATGACTTTCAAAGAGACAAGCAAGAGCACTCGGAATTAAGTATTATTTTATACTTTTAAAATGTTTTCCGGATTTCATATAATATCAAACACCAAATCCCAGCATGCATTGCGGCTAAACACATCCAATCAGCGAGATTAAACCATAGCTGAGGATCTTGGGTAATCGCTCGAAATGCCTACGTCTGTTTCCGGTTATTTCAATTTTGAAATTCAGTTCCTGACGGACGCCGGAAAAGCCCGAGATTATGGAATTAAACCAATAAATAAAAGCAAGGATAAGTGTGTGTTATTGGTGAGTAAATAACAGTGTGTTATTTTGAAAAGAATAACAAATTAGAAGGAAAGAAAATATTTAAAAATACAGATTTCAGTATCCTGAGGCTCTGAGCCATTTATTTTCCTCACAGCAACAAAAGTCAGAAATTATGCGATTTAAAATAAAAGCAATAACTGTGGCTTGATATTGAGTCAGAACATGTTTTTATGAACCACACAGCTTCCGGTCTTCCTCGACCCGACCGGAGAAAAAGACGTGCTGCAGCCTGCAGGCACGAAACACGTTACCAGTAGAAATACATTGCTTTTAAAATCGTGCTGTGCAACACGAAGAAAAGGGGAAGATCGTGATGGTGAACACGAATCAATAGATTACAAGTCGTGATGGTGAACACGAATCAATAGATTACAAGTCGTGATGGTGAACACGAATCAATAGATTACAAGTCGTGTTGGTGAACACGAATCAATAGATTACAAGTCGTGTTGGTGAACACGAATCAATAGATTACAAGTCGTGATGGTGAACACGAATCAATAGATTAAAAGTCGTGATGGTGAACACGAATCAATAGATTACAAGTCGTGATGGTGAACACGAATCAATAGATTAAAATACGTGTTGGTGAACACGAAATGCCGTGAGACTGGGTTGCACACACACATGCAGGTGCTCATTGGTTAGCCTCGGTTAGCTCATTGGTTAGCCTGGGTTAGCTCATTGGTTAGCTCATTGGTTAGCCTGGGTTAGCTCATTGGTTAGCCTGGGTTAGCTCATTGGTTAGCCTGGGTTAGCTCATTGGTTAGCCTCGGTTAGCTCATTGGTTAGCCTGGGTTAGCTCATTGGTTAGCCTCGGTTAGCTCATTGGTTAGTTTTGGTTAGCTCATTGGTTAGCCTCGGTTAGCTCATTGGTTAGCCTCGGTTAGCCTGCCCTGGAACCATATTTATTTTTAGTTTTGATCCTGGTGGGCACTGAGACTGCTCACCTGAGCTCAGTTCTGACTTGAGAGGGAATGTTTGGTCAAACACTTTGTGTTTTGTCTCATAGCGGCGTGTTGTCTCTTTTAATGAGCGCCACGGTCTCTGAACAAATGAGACACCCTGGCTCTGTGCTCCCAGTGGCAGGATGAACATGAACGAGTCCACTCAGGGTTCAGAGCACTGTTCTCTCTGTCCACGTTCCTCTTCTTGGAGAGCGCCATGTGTCTCTCCCTGTCTGCCGCTAACTCGCCTGTTCACTCTCCTCTCCTCTCCGTTTCTCTCCCTGTATCTCTAATTATTCTCTTCACTCACTTTCCTCTCCGCTTCTCTCTGCCGCGCTCTCATCTCTTCTTCTGTGTTTCTCTCCCTGTATCGCTCACTCCTCTCTTTCGCCCCCTGTCGGCAGCCGTTGTTGCTGTTTCTTTATCCAACGACTCGGTTACTTTATCCAACGACACACAATAACTAATAAATGTATCCGAACACAAGCACAGGCCCGGTTCCAGAACAAATGACTTGGGGTGCCTCTGCGATTACAGGGGGGCAGCAGCAGTGAAAAATAGCATTGATGGTCCCCAATGATCAGATTATGGCATTTGTTATGTTTTGAAACCAAGCAAGTGAGAACATTTCAAGAGAGTTAAAAGTGCAATCCTGAAATATTTCATATAGTCCGTTTTTGGTCATTACACATTTTTGGTCATTACGTACATTTCATACCTTTGCTTTAGTATAATTGTATAAATTGGCAGGCTAACTAGGTAATCAGCTCACCGGTGATTTGCAGCTGGCGCGGTTGACGTTGATGCGTGGAG
Source organism: Champsocephalus esox (assembly GCA_036324585.1). NCBI lineage: Eukaryota > Metazoa > Chordata > Actinopteri > Perciformes > Channichthyidae > Champsocephalus > Champsocephalus esox. The sequence goes on from CM070495.1 coordinate 45,919,243, forward strand.
AACTGCGTGTTAGAAAAGATGAGATCTCAGACTGGCTTACCTGTACGTCAATCAAGTGGCGAATGCCAAAGTAAGGATGTATGATAGACTAACTTTTTTTCTTTTTTTTAAAATGCCATGCGATCTACCCTTTGCCGGTCGATCGACATGTTGGGCACCCCTGTGCTAGAGGATTTCCCTTAACTCGTTCAGCCTCCACAGCTTCCCACACCTGCACCTCCACACACTCTAGTTCCACAGCAGCTTTCATAACCAGAGCTACAGAGTATGATAGCGTTAGATTTGGAAAATAAATAGTAGTATTTTTTCTTAAACAGTGTTTTGGTGTTTTAGTTACAGGACTGAGGCACAGGAACCTTGGCCTTGTCACTTACAGCGGTTACATAAAGGTTGAGGCCAGGCAGACATGATGTTTGCCTATGCAATCTTAATTTAGCCATTTAGCAAGGTTACAGTGGTAAGGTTATCAGAGAGCAGCTTATCTGTTATGTGCTTGGTGCACGCCAGGAGCCAAGTTTCATTTACATTTGACCTCGACTAAGTGGCCTTTGAACATACATTTCCTTTGGACAATTGGCCACTACAAAGGTGAACGATAAATACTATTACAAACACATTTTCTTTTATTCCAGATATCTGGGAATCTGTGTGAAAGAAGACTCTATCCAATCTTAGAGGGGAACTCTACACTTTTTTTATTTTGACACCTCATGAGTCATGTTTGCTGTGTGTGTTCACAGGCAGTGGAAAACACTAGAGATTACAAAGATATGAGATGATGGTGATAATAAAACAGTTATTGTGCAGCCAGACATGGAGTCATTGCTTTGGAGCAGGGGTGCCCACACATCTTGGGAGCTACTTTTAAAATGACCAAGTCAAAATGATCTACCAACAGGACTGCCCCTGCCCAATCTGTGGCCCCACGCAAAGTCAGAAGGCCCACTGTGCCGCCAGCGTCAACAGGTTGTATTGTATGGCACAATACAACTCAGTACATTTTTGGTCATTACATCAATTGTATACCCTTTCTTTAGTATAATTGTATACATTGGAAGGCCCCCGGCGCGAGGCCCCCTGCGCGAGGCCCCCTGCGCGAGGCCCCCTGCGCGAGGCCCCCTGCGCGAGGCCCCATGCAGCCTGCATGATCGGCCTGTAGGGAGGGACGGCCCTGAGAATGACTAATGGACTTTGGTGTTTCAGTTACAGGACTGAGGCACAGGAACCTTGGCCTTGTCACTTACAGCGTTACATAAAGGTTGAGGCCAGGCAGACATGATGTTTGCCTATGCAATCTTAATTTAGCCATTTAGCAAGGTTACAGTGGTAAGGTTATCAGAGAGCAGCTTATCTGTTATGTGCTTGGTACACGCCAGGAGCCAAGTTTCATTTACATTTGACCAGGTGTCTGGAACACAGTACCAAAAGGACAGTCACTCAATATGTTACCAGTTTTAAACTTTTAGCGACATTTAAAACTCACTTATACATTTGAATACATTTCATTCATTATGTTCCTACACTAATGTGGACAAATGAATGTCTGTCTGTGTCAATCAATTCAATCAAATTGTATTTAAATAACCCAACATCACATAAGGCTGGTTCAGGTCCTATCTATCTGAACGCTCTCAGTTTGTACGTGTTAACGATGAATCTTCCACGCAAACCAAAGTTAGCCATGGAGTGCCACAGGGCTCAGTGCTCGGACCTATTTTGTTCACATTATATATGCTTCCATTAGGCAATATTATAAGGAATCATTCTGTAAACTTTCATTGTTATGCGGATGATACTCAACTATATTTATCAATTAAGCCTGATGAAATTAATCATCTAAATAAAATTCAAGACTGCCTCAAGGACTTAAAAACGTGGATGACCTTAAACTTTTTGATGTTAAACACGACCAAAACTGAAGTTATTGTACTTGGCCCGAAGAATCTACGAAACAAATTATCTAAAGATATACTAACTATGGATCGCATTAATTGGCCTCCAGTGAGACTGTAAGGAATCTTGGTGTTATATTTGATCAGGATTTATCCTTTAACGCCCACATAAAATCAATCTCAAGGACCGCCTACTTCCATCAACGTAACATTGCAAAAATCAGGCATATCTTGCCTCAAAACGATGCAGAGAAACTAGTCCATGCATTTGTTACTTCAAGGCTGGATTATTGTAACTCTTTATTATCAGGGAGCAGGGGCGAACTGGGACTACAAATCAGCCCGGGACTCTCGACCGGCCCACTTCGGTACCGCCGGCCCACACGGTGCCGCAAGTAAATACCGCTAGTAAATTGTCGACGTGTGCTAGTGACTTACCGTAGAGGTAGACATTAAGGGTAAAATTGAATTGTATTATCACTGGCCCCACCATTGTAACCACTGGCCCGGAGCATTCGTCCAAAAACAAATCGACTAATAATGAAGAAAATTAACACATTTGTTGCAATAGTAATGTATGCACTAACTACATTACTACTTGTACTACAACATTTGAATCATCAGTTCTTCCTCATTTTCCTCAATTGTTCATATTTGGTTTATTAAAATAATGATATTGTGGTCATTGTTAAAAAATGTCTGCTATTATTATGAGTATTATTATTTGTAAAATGCACTTTCTGCCTTCCTGTCATTAGGAGTTAGACATGTAATGGCTATAGATTAGATCCTTCACTCTCCTAAACTGCTGGGACATTTCGCCAATACCTTTATATTGTCTACTCTTCACTTACTTGTCAGCATAGGTCTGCACTGATGTCCAGAGCCGACAGAAGACCTTGTTTATACTGGCATCATATTGAGAGGTGCAGTGACGCGTCCTGAAACCAGGAAGTAAGCTGCTGGTTCCCTCCACAAGGGTTTTGGAAAATAGCTGGAAATAAGTTCTGTGGAAAACAAACCTGTTTGATAAATGCACGTTTTGTTCAGACGGATAATCTCCACATGTCTACCCTACTTTTATCATTTTCGAATCATAAATCTGATCGATAGATTATAAAAGGGTTTTAGGACGTGTCACTGCACCACTAGAAGCCAACTCCATCGATCAAGCTGAAACTTTCTCTCCCTCTTCTTCTCATGCTCCCCGTCACTCTCCTTTAACTCCTCCGGTGACTTTCTTTTATTTGAAGATTGTCTTTTGCCCGGCGTTTGGCCGGTTACCGCTCGTATTAAAAACATTTTGGCGAAATAGTGAAGGAGCGCGCTCGCTCACGGGAGCCTGCTCGCGCTGCACTCCGCAGCAAACAGCTGTTTGCTTTTCACCCAACAACGACAACCGACTCACGGAACGCTATGTTGTAGCGTTGATATACGAAACAATTTAACTAAATACCAATACCACAGGAAAACATTTTTAAAGCAATATTTTTAGTGGCCCGAGCGGGCAAGTGGAAAGTACGTTATGCTGGCCCGGGGTGTCTAAATAGTGCTTCCGGGCCAGCGGGCCATTTAATATCGAGCCCTGCCGGTTACCGACCGGCCCACATCGTCCGACCGGCCCACTTCAGTACCGGCCCATCGGGATTCGTCCCGAACGTCCTGATGGCCAGTCCGCCCCTGTCAGGGAGTACCAAGAAGTCAGTCAAGTGGCTTCAGCTGATTCAAAATGCTGCGGCTCGTGTACTAACCAGAGTTAGGAGAAGGGACCACATTACTCCTGTTCTGGCTGCCTTACACTGGCTCCCTATAGAACACAGGATAGATTTAAAATGCTTCTTCTCGCCTCCAAAGCCCTTAATGGGCAGGCGCCATCTTACCTTAAAGAACTCATTACACCCTGCTGGCCTACTAGGGCATGGGTCTGCAACCTTTTTGACCAAAAGAGCCATTTTGCTCCTTTTTCCCAAACACATTTTTGTCTGGAGCCGCAAAACATATTTCATAGATTTGTATTTTTATATCAGACAAAAACTACAGTTTGTTGCATGTATTAGGCTATTTATTACATGATATAAAACTGTTAATAAGAAACAAAGAACTCTTATAAGGAGAATTAAAAATAATACACAGGCCTACTTTAAAATAAATGAAACACAGCACTCGGGGAGTCCTCTGCACGTTTGAAGGGAAAACAAATATTATTAAAATGGGCCCACTTTGAAATAAATAAAACATATATCTGCACCCTAAAAAGAGTTAAAGGTAAGAATGGAGAAACCAGCTCGAGTGGCTAGAATTTGAAAATACACAACCGGAAACAATCTGCCTCTTCCTTCAGACTTTCTTACAGAGCCCCTCCCCCAACACACACGAACGCACACGTGACCAATGAGGGCACGAGATAAGTTTGTGCCCCGATGGAAGGCTGACAGGCAGGTAGGCCATCCATTTACTTTAGCCGGCTCAGATGATTGGTCGTGCTTTTTACAGCGCCACGGCTTCCAGAGATTAATTTTTAATATGCATTGCTATCGGGACGTTAAGAGCATTCCATGGAATATAACAAAAAGTGTTTTCTGAAATAAATGACATACCCCATTGAATTATGACTGAAGGTCGCCAGTTGTCTTCCTCTCCCTCGTAAAGGCTGCAGCACCTTTGACAACTTCTCTACATATCAGACATACCGGTAAACCAGCATCATGTGCTGTGAGAGCAGATAACTCTGTCCACGCAGAACTAAATCCTGTGATCCTCCGGTACTTTTCTTTGATTTATCCATAGCTCGCTCATCGAGCCGGGGGTCAGGTTATTCGCCTCCAAGAAAAGGCGTCCTACAAATACTTTTATTTTATTTCCTTCTTATTTTTGTCTAAGCTCAAGGGAGCCAGAGCAGAGGGCTTAAAGGGCCGCATGCACCCGTGGGCCGCGGGTTGCCGACCCCTGTACTAGGGCATTGCGTCCGCCACTGCACCCAGCCCACGTAAACTGTCAACGGGGGGAGCCTCGCTGCGGGGAAACGGTGGACCTAGTGTCCCGATCGGAGTGAGAATAATAATAATAATAATAATAATAATCCGTGCATTTTATCCATTAATTTCCCCAACATTGTGGTAAAAAAACACGCGTTTAATCCATGTTGTTGGTGTACTACAACTACAAAAAGCATCGGTTTGTTTTCTCATCAGGAAATGCAGACCGGCTCAAACAAACGATCATTTCATGTATCATATGTTCGCCGAATTGACATGAAAGCACTAATAAATGTAGTTTCATCCACTTGAGTTTACAACCACAAAAATAATCGATTTGTTTTATATCACATCCGACGGGAGGAAGTTCAGCAGCTCTCACTCCCGATGTTTAATCCTAATGTAATCATCATCTTCACCACGATCATGTATGTTTATGTCACTGAATTGACATGAAAGCAGTGACACATATGAATATACTGTAGTCAACTTCATTACAACGTTATTAACGTGCCTAATCTCAGTAATTCACCATTTCTACGCATGACACAACACACTTTGTCCGTGTTTGGCTCTCGAAGCCTTCCCGCATTGACGTCACTTCCGGCTTCCCCCCAAAACTTCAAAATGAGTGAAGGAATTTCCCCGCGATGTTCGAAATGATTGATATTTAACGGAACGGTATCGCTTTTTCTTTTTTAAACTGACGGTTCGAGATGACGAGTAGCCCAATATTTCATTGCACAACAGTTGTTGGGAGGCTAGAGGCTCTTTAAGCACAGTAAAAGGGTCCAGCGATTCAGTGTGTTATTGTAGCCGAGCCCCAGGTATAGCATCGTTCTCATTTATCCAGTGGTTATCAAATCAAATCATGTTTTATTTATAAATATTATATTATATATATATTTAAAAACGATTTTTGGTCGAGCCAAAGTGCAGTACATGCAAATAAAAACACTTTATCCTCCTGATGAAATGCGTTCCCTCAGTATTTAAACCCCTTGTTGTTCTTCTCTCTGACCACAGGGGGGCGGTGCAGGCTCTCTGGAGGAAATACAGAAGAGGACCTGAAACATCTCATCTTTTCAGAAGTTACCCTCTGATTCCCAATCAGTGGATCAATACCGAGTGCAATCATTTTCATCTTCCTCAAGTTTATTTATACTTTATGTGTTGCATGTTGTTGCAGGAAGGAGGAAGAGGATGAGGAGGAGGAAGAGGAAGAAGAGGACAATACCTTATCTTTAGGGTTTCCAATTTAAATACTGCTGTGTGCATATATATATATAAACACGGATCAACCTGTCAAGGACATAGGGTTGGCAGGACCCCCGGCAGTAGAGTAGTCGGAGGGGCCTCCAACGGCACAGGGCATAGGGTAGGGACTTGAGAGGGAACTCGAGAGGAGACTGGAGAGGTGACTCGAGAGGAGACTTGAGAGGAGACTTGAGAGGTGACTCCAGAGGGAACGTGAGAGGGAACTCGAGAGGAGACTCGAGAGGTGACTTGAGAGGGAACTCGAGAGGAGACTTGAGAGGGAACTCGAGAGGAGACTTGAGAGGGCTCTCGAGAGATGACTTGAAAGGGAACTCGAGAGGGGACTGGAGAGGGAACTTGAGAGATGACTGGAGAGGGGACTCAAGAGGAAACTTGAGAGGAGACTTGACAGGGGACTCGAGAGGAGACTTGAGAGGGCTCTCGAGAGATGACTTGAAAGGGAACTCGAGAGGGGACTGGAGAGAGAACTTGACAGGGGACTCGAGAGGAAACTTGAGAGGGAACTTGAGAGGTGACTTGAGAGGAGACTTGACAGGGGACTCGAGAGGAGACTTGAGAGGGCTCTCGAGAGATGACTTGAAAGGGAACTCGAGAGGGGACTGGAGAGGGAACTTGACAGGGGACTCGAGAGGAAACTTGAGAGGGGACTCGAGAGGAAACTTGAGAGGAGACTTGAGAGGGAACTTGAGAGGGAACTTGAGAGAGAACTCGAGAGGAGACTTGAGAGGGCTCTCGAGAGATGACTTGAAAGGGAACTCGAGAGGGGACTCGAGAGGGAATTTGAAAAAGACCTTGACAGGGGACTCGAGAGGGGACTTGAGACGGCCGGTAAGCCGACAGGGCACAGGAAGCTGGCATCGGCCGAAGAGCCAGTACTGGAGCAGAAACTGGAGTCGGGACCGTGGCTGCTGGGGCCGGCACTGGAGCAGTCCGCAGGGGAGGGATCAAACGATCCATCTTTTCAGCCAGCTGCTGCAGCTAGAGATGTCTTCCTGAATCTCTGCCTGGCGTCCTCTCTGCTCTCGTATTCTCTGGGTGGCCAAACCCAGCTGTTCCTCGTGGGGAAACACTTTCACGCCGTGTGCTGACAGAGCGGCGTGAAGTGTTCTTGGGTCGGCTGGGTCCATAATGCTCAGTTCGTTCTGTTAAGAACTCAGGCACTTAGGAGGTAGGACCCAACTGCACGACCCGGGAGACAGAGGTAAAGTATTGGAAGATACTTTATTTTCCAAAACAAAAAGCAAGATGAGCAAAAAATTGTCACTTTCGAATCTCTAGCTGAGATGACAAAAACATAAGAGCAAAATGAAAATCGCTCACGTGGCGAGGAACAAAACGTTACAATAGCACGAAGAGAGCATAGACCTGACTGTGGCAAGAGACAAAAGCAAAGATCTGACCAAGGCTATAGACAAGACGAACTGACAAGGAACCCTGGGAGACAGGGGCATTGAAACACATGTCAATAAGACACAGGTGGGACCAATCAGGGGCGGGGCTGATGAGCACAGGAGACCAGGGGCGCCGTAAGGGGGTGAAAAGTTAGGACGATTCTAAATGTTCAGAACATTAAGAAAAAAATATAAGTAACCTTTCATCAATCCTCAATATTTAACATTAATAGAACGTTGTATTGATAAATTACTCACTAAACTTACGATTCATTTAACTTATTTTCTTCCAAAAGAGAATTACCCAAAGCCTCTGCACACCCCCTTCTATTTACATGTAATGGTTTGGTCCTGCCTCCAAACGCGGTGCGGCACCGGCACTTGCAGAGAGTGAAAGCATGTGATGCTAGTACTTAGCCTACATAGTGTGTTGTACCATGTCTCAACGAGCAACACAGTCAGGCTCTCAGAAGAGAAAGACAAGAGAGAGGGACTAAAGGGCGACAGCATGTCACCCAGTCTTCACAAGAAAAGGTGTGGTCCATGAGTGGTGGACATCAGTCTGTTAGCTCATGTTTTTTGTTTACTAAGCTGACATTAGGTACTGATAATATCTGTACAGACAATTCAGAGGTCTTTAATGTCACTGCTCTTTCAGCTGACAGCTAATTCACTTCAGAAGCACTTGTCGTTATATTCCATGGAATGCTCTGAACGTCCGACAGCAATGAACATCTGAAGTGCTTTGACAATAAATACATTAAAAAATTATCATCAGTGGAAGCCGTGGCGCCGTAGAAAGCTCGACCAATCATCTGAGCCGGCCCGGCTAAAGTAGCTGGATGGCCTACCTGCCTGTCAGCCTCCCATCTGTGCACACACTTATCTCGTGCCCTCATTGGTCATGTGCGCGTTCCTGTGCGCTGGAGGCGGGGCTCTGAGGGGAAGTCTGAAGGAAGGGGCAGATTTTTTCCGGTTGTGTACTTTCAGATTCTAGCGCTTCGAGCTGGTTTCTCCATTCTTACCTCCTACCTTTAATAAATGCTGGCACATGTTTAGCGCCTGTTCATACTACATCAGTTGTCCCCCCCCCTGGTGCCAGGTCTAACAGATCCATCTCTAGGCTCAGCAGCCCTGTCCCCCCATAAGGCTGAACCGGAACCAGCTTTTCTCCCAACTGAAGGAGGTGAGCAGCATTGTGTTGAATGCCACTTAACATATCTGAAGGGAGACTGGAATACAAAAAATATATATAGAACAAAAAGCTAACATCTAATTTAAATGATACGTTTCAAACACAGCCAATGATCTATATAAAACAAAAAACTGCTTTTAGTCTATTTAGGATGATGGACAGAATGTTAATCACAGACATTTTGGCTATGATATTAATACTAATGTTATTATATTAAACCTCCGGCCCCCGGACCGTATACGAACCGCGAGACCATTTGGTACGGCCCTCGAGGTAATTTATAAACAAAGTGGCCTGTGCCTGGTGGTGGGGCCCAATGTGATATATTTTCAGGGGGCCCAAAATCCCTGGTGGCGCCCCTGCAGGAGACACAGGAGGGGTGACAGGTGAAAACAATCAGGACATTAGACACACCAGGGAAACTAAGGACAGACGGGAAGACACAGGGGAGGAGACCAGACGATACACAGGGAGGAGACATGACAAGGAGAACAGCAACACACCCACGACCAGACACACACAACTACAAAGGTGACACAACACAAGCATGGTGACAGATAGCATGGCAGTGTTCCCGATGTGTGACTATTCCTTCAGTTACTGTCCTCTGCTGCCCACACTGAGCAGAGCATAGAGACCAGAACTCACGCACAACAACTTCCTTACTTGCAATAAATCAGCACTAATTAGAGGGTTACTGACAAAAGACTCTCAACTAACGGCTTATTAAGTGTTTTATAACGACTAATAAAGAGCCAATATACTGATATGCATGTTAGTTAACAACTTTTGTGTACCTTAATATAAAGTGTTACCATATTTTTATATATATATAGATATAGATACATATAAATATATATATATATTATACCTGAACAACTCTTCAATGTGTGCTGTTTGCACGTCTGGTTAGATGCTGACTACATGTTGTTGTCTTATACTCTGTGCACTGACAACAAAGCTGAATCTAATCGAATCTAAAAAGAGGAGGAGGAAGAGGAAGAAGAGGAGGAAGAGGAGGAGGAAGAGGAGGAGGAAGAGGAGGAGGAAGAAGAGGAGGAAGAGGAACACGAGGAGGAATACATTATATTTTCCACATATTATACAATGTCAATTATGTTGTATATTTGACTGTATATTGTTTAGTTTGTTATCTTTGACATTATGTTTATATTTTCAGCTATCATTCTTTATTATTTAAAATACAAATTCAGTCCACACACACACACACACACACACACACACACGCACACACACACACACACACACACACACACACACACACAGCCATCCCAAAGGACAGATGCTCCAGAGGTCTGACAAGGCAATCAGAAGTCATGATCCATCACCACTGTGTGTGTGTGTGTGTGTGTGTGTGTGTGTGTGTGTGTGTGCGTGCGTGCGTGTGTGTGTGTGTGTGTTTGTGTTTGATTGGATTGCTTTTACAGGCAGAAGGTCCAGATGGATGAACAAAGCAGCGTTAGTCAGGCCAAACCCTCCATGTGTGTGTGTGTGTGTGTGTGTGTGTGTGTGTGTGTGTGTGTGTGTGTGTGTGTGTGTAAAAAACAATTTGTATCACATCTGCACCTCTGACCCCTTTTAGCCTCCACTCACTGGCAGAATGACCCATGGACCATCTCTGTGAACTAAACACATACATGACATGGGAGGGCATAGCCGTGGGGACATGTTTCAAACGGGGGTGCTGTGGGGATGACACCAGGGCCGGTTCCGACCGATTTGCTGCCCGATAGGCAAGATCTTCGCTCGCAATGAAAAACCTCTACAAAAGACCAATACACTACAAACAGAGAAACGTATTGACATGACAGCGTATATAAAAAGGCTTCAAATGTATTTAGGATTGCATGAACATGTTTTAAGTGGGGAGTGGACTTCACACCCTCTAGGGGGGTCCGGGGGTACCCCCCCGGGAAGATTTGTTTTGACATTTTAAAGTAAAATGCTTCAATCTGGTGCACTTTGAACGCCCAATTACTAGAGACTGATCCAGGGGGTACAACTCTAAAACACCCATATGAAACAGACCGGTTTGCATTTTAATAATCAAATAAGTATGTGAACATAACCAGTGACCTATAGCCAATAACAAATACATGTAGGCTCACTTGTTTTATTTTTGTGGTTCATTTATATCTTATTTCATCAGTTAACATTTATTTATTAATGCATATTTTTAAATCTCTCCAGTTTAAACGATATGTCTGGTTTACTGTCCTATAGTTTACATTGGAATGATTTCAAACCTGTTTCATCCCAATCATTATAAAGGAGAGCCGGAAATATGTGTTTACATAACTTGTGATCAAACCGTTTGAGACCCACTGAGATAACTGAGACTAAAGTGAACTATCTGACACTCAGAGTCCTTCACCTCACTGAAGCTATCAGCCTCAGTCTGACTGGAGAGGACTCTCCTCCACAGCATTGAGAAACAGCTTCTTATATCCGTTAGCGCAGCAGAAGCTAACAACAATCCCCGCATGTACCGGTGCACCTCTCTCTCTCTCTCTCTCTCTCTCTCTCTCTCTCTCTCTCTCTCTCTCTCTCTCTCTCTCTCTCTCTCTCTCTCTCTCTCTCTCTCTGGCTGCGGGCGGCTGATAAGCCAGCATCCCCCACTTTCATCACTTACAGCGCCCATCGTACTGGGAAAAATGGAAATGTAACCGGGGTGAAAAGGGTGTTATCTTTACTTAATTATGAATGTTGTTACATCAAGACTGAAAATTCTTTTTTTTTATTATATTTGTATTTAATCTTGTGGAAATGCAAATCAGCACCCTCAGCACCCTACTTCCCACAGCCCTGTGGGAGTGTGAGATTTGAGCCTCTGCAGACCCTTTACATGCACTGACTAACAGCTACAGAACTACAGGAGAGAGAAGACCACAGAACATGAACAGCTGGACACACAACAGCCTTTGTTTTCCATCTCAAAAAGGAAATCAATCGTCAGTTTGTTCCTCTGTGATTACTGTGGGTTAAAAACAGCGCCCTGCATTTACTGTGTGTGTGTGTGTGTGTGTGTGTGTGTGTGTGTGTGTGTGTGTTGTGATCTTTGAAGTGGAGGCAGCAGACGAGACAGGAGCTGCTAACTTTGCAGTAGATCAACGTCGCGTTTGTGTCTGCACACACACACACACACACACACACACGTGTTAAGACACAGGCAGACACGCTTTAGATACTGACAAATAAAACATATATACATTACATACATGAGCACACACACAGATTCCTGGAATTGCATGGTGGTAGACTGTGTGTGTGTGTGTGTGTGTGTGTGTGTGTGTGTGTGCGTGCGAGATATATGACCATCTGTTGAGCTCTTATTCCAAGTGCCACTTTCATCTCATAGTGGCAGCATGGAGCGAGTGTGTGTGTGTGTGTGTGTGTGTGTGTGTGTGTGTGTGTGTGTGTGATATAGATAAACGTGTGTGTTGAGAGAGGAGACATTCATTACAATATGAAAATCAATATTCACCAATTAGAAAATGGGAAAAAACTACTTATTTGTATTTGTCCATGCGGGTGGCCCCTTACTCAGGGTTTGCTATAATTATATATGTGTAAGAAATAAATGTAATTAAACCAAAGTGTGTCATCATCATTATTATTATATTTGAATGTGTGTGTGCACGCGTGTGTGTGTGTGTGTTGGTGAGGACAAGCAGACATGTAGCGGTACGCTGCAGTCTGCCGGTCCAGAGGAGTGGTACTCTGCAGTCTGCTGGTCCAGAGGAGCGGTACTCTGCAGTCTGCTGGTCCAGAGGAGTGGTACTCTGCAGTCTGCTGGTCCAGAGGAGCGGTACGCTGCAGTCTGCCGGTCCAGAGGAGCGGTACGCTGCAGTCTGCCGGTCCAGAGGAGCGGTACGCTGCAGTCTGCCGGTCCAGAGGAGCGGTACGCTGCAGTCTGCCGGTCCAGAGGAGCGGTACGCTGCAGTCTGCTGGTCCAGAGGAGCGGTACGCTGCAGTCTGCCGGTCCAGAGGAGCGGTACGCTGCAGTCTGCCGGTCCAGAGGAGTGGTACGCTGCAGTCTGCTGGTCCAGAGGAGCGGTACGCTGCAGGCACATTGCGTTTGGTTTCTGCAGATCTTAGTAAACGCTGTGCATGTCTCCTCAAGTTGCTGGAGTTGTTTCTTCATGAGGAGCATTTGGGTTTTTATATCTGACCACCGTCTCTTTATGAAATGAAACTCGACAGCAGATTTTCTTCAGTGGGTTTTATTGATTAGAACATGGCATGGATGGAAACAGAATCACTGAGACACAGGAAGTAGAAACAGACAGATGGAAGAACAGAAATATCTCCTCACTTTATGTTCAAGTGCAATACAATGTTCATCACCGCAGTGTGTGTGTGTGTGTGTGTCTCTCTCTCTGTGTGTGTCTCTCTCTGTGTGCGTCTCTCTGTGTGTGTGTGTGTGTGTGTCTCTCTCTCTCTGTGTGTGTGTGTGTCTCTCTGTGTGTGTGTGTGTGTGTGTGTGTGTGTGTGTGTCTCTCTCTCTCTGTGTGTGTGTGTGTGTGTGTGTGTTTGTACAACTTGGATTTGTTTTATAGTTGAGTGGTGTGTGTTCCAAGCTCCGTCACAGTGCAAGACTCTGAATCCTGCCACACCTGTACCTGAGGGCAGGCTGTAATCCCCCTCACCTCCACCTGAGGGCAGGCTGTAATCCCCCTCACCTGCACCTGAGGGCAGGCTGTAATCCCCCTCACCTGCACCTGAGGGCAGGCTGTAATCCCCCTCACCTGCACCTGAAGGATATAAAACACCATGTGCATCATGTCGCACGTTAAAATAAATCAGAGTCAAGGACCGCCCGATTGTTGCATTTCAGACCCGCCTCCATCCTGCAGCTGAACATGAATATGAGATCAAACGTGAAATATTCTTATCTAAAGTGTTTCTGATCCTCGGTGCAGATGCATGCTGGGATTCAGACCCGATCCACTGTAGACCCCCCACCCCCCCAGCACCATGTGACACACACACACGTCTCCGGGCTGAAACACACACTCCTGTTTTTGCATAGACATCAATTCAAGTCGGACTCATGCAGACGGACCGACGAGGAACAGAGGAAAGTGAAACCGAGGTTATTTAACGTTATAAAAATAAGTGAGCCTGTTAAATATACCACGTTATCATCATCATTATATTTTAATGTGCGTGTGTGTGTTGTGTGTGTGTGTGGTGTGTGTGTGTGTGTGTGCGTGTGTGCGTTCGTGCATTGGTGAGGCCAAGCAGACATGCAGCATAGTCTTCGGCGCTCAGGCCGAGCATCTATTTGGTTTAAAAAAAAACACAATTAATAATCCAAATAAAATGATGTTGCTGCTGCTTTCACAGAACTAGAACACATAGAACAAACCCTCAACAATAATCTGGTTATTCCTCAGCGACTTGTGTAAACCTGTAGATAAAGTAATCCCCTGACTGACGATGTCAAAATGACGTTATTTATGATGTGTGTTACATGAATGTTAAACCTCCGCTCAGTGTCCCCGATGTCTTCATGTTGATGTGAGTTCTCTAAAGTGAGTGAGTGATTCAATGCGCAGTAGAAAGGTGAGTAAAGCCAGGCGGCGTCACAGTGTGGTCCCTCATTTATGGATTATGAATCAACGCTACGGAGAACACGAGTAGCTACTTTACAAGATGCTGTTACTAAAAGATAATACGGGATGTTTTTGTAAAAGTGCAGAACGGCAGCATGCACTCTGCAGATCTACTCTATTCTAGTTCTGTGCACGCTGAAGGAAGCAGCAGAAACACACACGTCCCAGATTATAGCGTGTGTGTGCGCGTGTGTGTGTGTGTGTGTGTGTGTGTGTGTGTGTGTGTGTGTGAATGCTACACTGTTAACAGCCATGTTGGGAAAACAACCATATTTCCTAAACCTATAAATGTAATAATTCCTCTTAATAAATTCAAACACAAACAGACGCGATAAAAAAAAGAAATCTATACAACACTAGAAATACAGAAGTGGAAGTATTAGTACATACATGGTATACAAAGATCAGCTCAGTGTCAGTGACCGGGGATATAAACTCTGAGATATTAGTCAATAAATATGAGAGTACACGATAAGTGAAGAACGCTGAGGAGGAGTCTTTATGGCTTTTAGCGGCCGCTCGGCCAAACGTCTGCAGGCAGGAGTCACTTTGAGACGGGATCGGACAGACGGAGTGGGATCACCGGGACCGAGAGGGTTCAACAGATCTGGGAGCAGGTGGTAATCAACCATGACATCGCTGTTTCATTCAGGGTTTTAGGAATAGGAAGGAGAAAAGTGCGAAATCTCGTAAAAAAGTAAAAATGACTCTGAACTGTAGCGGAGTAGAAGTACACAGTTGCAACACATTTAAATAAGTAAAGTAGAAGTACCTCAAAATGATAGTTAAGTACTTGAGTAAATGTACTTCACATCACTGATTGACGACGGTGCAAAGTGCACAGAGACTGTTTGAAGGAGGAAGATGAGTTCCCTAAAATAATCTGCAGTGTAAATAAAAGTGTAAATCGTGATCCGGCGGTCTGAGTTATGGCTGCGCTGAGGACACGCGAGGAGCCGGAGACCCTGAGAGTTTTGAAACATGCAGCTGAAGGCATAAATAACAATACGATAGAATAAAGTAGCTGCATGTAATCCGAAGGACAGGATTGTCTTCTTTTGCACACATGAAAACATCCGAGAGGAGTTCAGGGTCGTGAGTGATGGCGGGGATTATTTCTTCATTTTTTATTTGTTAATTTATTTTCCCCATGTGGAGCGTATAGACGGATCAGCATGAACATTTGACAACCGTTGCATTTCTGATTACCCATGAGCCTTTGCTGCATCTGTCCGTCACAGTCTAGGACCAGGATAAAGAGCGTCAGCAGAGATAAAACTATGTCTGTGTTTGTGGAGGAATTCACAAGTCGTTTTTTGTAGTTTCTGATTAAGCGACATATCAAATTACAACCAGCGTTTCCATCGCTTCTTTCTTAAGGTTTTTAGACTCACTCCAAAGGGATAAGGTTCGGGGGAAAACCTTCTGATTTCAGTACGTGGCTCTTAAAAAAGATGTGGGTAATGTACCCGCAGGATTCTTCAAGGTTGAGTCGATCGGGATGAACAGTTACAGCGTTAGCTACTCTTTAGTTGAAGGTTTTCCTCACTGTCTGGGACGTAACGAGGTTAATGGAAAAACCTTAATGCCAAAAAAATAACCTTCTGATTTCAATATGCACTTATAAAGGGTTTGGTCTATTTGAGTGTATCTGCAGGATTCATGGTTGATTGCACTTGTCTTAAATAGCTTTGCTTAAAAGCGTAAGCTAAATGAAACGTAATGTAATATTTATTGCCGCACAACATCTGAAAACCAATCCAATGATCCCACTTTGTCCTTTTTGAGAAAGAAGTACGAGGTTTATAGGCAGAGGAAGAAAGAGAAGTAAAAAGTAAAAGTGCCCGTCCATCTTTAAAAACCTCATTTCCCAGAATACTCTGTCTGCCAGCTCATAGCGAACCCGGACATGTTGAGCACCCCAATGTTTTATGATAGAAATGTATTTTAGGGTCCCCCAGCACATGACAGATTTAATCCATTTCTGACATTTTCAGGATAAAAAATGTCAGTTTAAACCAGAAAGGTGGCCATATGTGTACTCTCTGTCGTCTGATTTAGATTTCGAAGTTTTAGGGGATTCTGGATGATTTGGATCGGACAGATCTTCATCCTGTTAGCCGAGGACTGGATTTTCACCGTGTAGGAAATAATAATAATAATAATAATAATAATAATAATAACTTAAATTGATATGGCGTCTTTCAGGGGACCCAAGGTCACTTTACAGAACAACAGGAGTAAAACAACAATCAGACAAAAAGTCAAAACAAATAAACTAGTCTAACTTATAAGACTTTGGGGTAGATAAACATCACAATAGGACTCTATGAGATGCATATTCCCCCTCCGTCCGTCATCAGTACGGTGCAAACTTCTGTCTCTCCGGCTTCTTCATCCCGTTGGCCGAGGACTGGATTTTAGCCGTGTAGGAGGCCAGCGCCGCCTGAAGTTGACCCGCCGTCTGCTGCATGGACCCCGGCATCATGGAGCCCGGCATCATGGGGCCTGGAGAGCTGGAGAGCGCCAGGTAAGGGAAGGATTTCATTCCCAGGAGGCTGGAGAGGGGGAGGGCGTAAGGGGCGCCCAGCATTTGAGCATGGGGCAACGAGGAGGAAGAGGAGGAGGAGGAAGAGGAGGAAGGCTGGGTGAAGCTCATGGTCAGGTCAACGGGTGACGGCATGGAGGAGGACTGGGCGGTGGATTTGGCTGTCTCTAAACTGGAGGAGGGAGGGAGGGAGGAAGGAAGGAAGGGAGGAGGTGGAGGAAAGGAGGGTGGAGGAGGAGAGGAGGAAGAGAAGGAGAGAGGGGGAAGGAAAGAGGAGAGAGAGCAGAGAGGAGGAGGAAGGAAAGAGGAGAGAGAGGAAGGGGGGAGGAGGTGGAGGGAAGGGAAGGAATGGAGGTGGAGGAGGAGACGGGGAAGGGAGTTTTGGATGGAGAAGGGTTAGAGGGTTAAATAAAAGACATGTTAAAAAAAATTGTAAAAACAAAACAAAAAGGATACTTTGGAGAGTAAAAAATGAAATAAAGGAAGTTTGAGAAAATCATAAGACAGGTGTGTTTTGCTGGAGGTTGCAACAGATTACTGTAGGGGGGTTCGCTGTACGGATGGGGGGTGTGCTGTATAAGTTGGGATGATGGCTTGGGAGGGGGCTTTGGGAGGAGGGGACAAAACCATTATAGATATATATTAGGATGGACGCTTGGTCAGAGGACAAAAAAAAAGGAAATAGAAGCAGGAAAAAGACAAGGTATTAATTAGAGAGCGGAAATATCAATTCAAAGGCGCCATGTTGTTAAAAACCACAATATTCAGGAAAGGTCCGATTGGCAGACCAATTATCTCAAAGAAAATTGGGCCATCGTAACTATGGGCCATCTTAACAAAGGGCCATCGTAACAATGGTCCATCGTGACATGATCGTAACTGTGGGCCAACGTTATTATGGTCCATCGTGACATGGTCCATCATAACTATAGTCCATCCTAACAATGGGCCATCGTAAATGTGGGCCATCTTAACTATGGGACATCGTTACAACGGCCCATCGTAACTATGGGCCATCGTACCATGGGCCATCGTAACTATGGTCCATCGTACCATTGGCCATCGTAACTATGGGCCATCGTACCATTGGCCATCGTAACTATGGGCCATCATACCATGGGCCATCGTACCATTGGCCATCATACCATGGGCCATCGTATCTATGGGCCATCGTACCATGGGCCATCGTAACTATGGGCCATGATAACTGTGGGCCATCGTACCATGGGCCATCGTAACTATGGGCCATCGTACCATTGGCCATCGTAACTATGGGCCATCGTACCATGGACCATCGTAACTATGGGCCATGATAAACTGTGGGCCATGATAACTGTGGGCCATTGTACCATGGGCCATCGTAACTATGGTCCATCGTACCATTGGCCATCGTAACTATGGGCCATCGTACCATGGGCCACCGTAACTATGGGCCATGATAACTGTGGGCCATCATACCATGGGCCATCGTTACAACGGCCAATCGTAACATGGGCCATCGTAACATGGGCCATCGTAACTGTGGGCCATCGTAAATGTGGGCCATCGTAACATGGGCCATCGTAACATGGGCCATCGTAACTATGGTCCATCTTAACTATGGTCCAATATAACATGGGCCATCATAACGTGGTCCATTGTAACATGGGCCATCTTAACATGGGCCATCGAAACATGGGCCATCGTAACATGGGTCAATCGTAACATGGGCCATCGTAACATGGGCCATCGTAAATGTGGGCCATCGTAACATGGGCCATCGTAACTATGGTCCATCTTAACTATGGTCCAATATAACATGGGCCATCATAACGTGGTCCATTGTAACATGGGCCATCGTAACATGGGCCATAGAAACATGGGCCATCGTAACATGGGCCATCGTAACATGGGCCATCGTAACATGGGTCATCGTAACATGGGTCATCGTAACAACAGGTCATCGTAACATGGGCCACCGTAACAACGGGTCATCGTAACATGGGCCACCGTACCAACGGGTCATCGTAACAACGGGTCATCGTAACAGCGGGCCATCGTAACAGCGGGCCATCGTAACAGCGGGCCATTGTAACATGGGCGATTGTAGATATTGGTCATCGTAACTGTGGGCTATCGTACAATGGGCCATTAAAACACAGGCAATAAGAAACCAAATTTGCATCTATTTATGTAACATGACCTGTTCATTATACTGGGTTTTTTATATTCTGAACATAATAGATAGAAATAGTAATTACCAACAGCTCTGATGAGTCTTAACCGGAGGCCCCTGGTCGTTGTTGAATGCTAACGAACACTCTTTTGGTTTGTTCTTGTTCTTGTATATTTTAGCTTCTGATATAATATGTGTTTAGCACTACTGTGCCCTAGTATTTAAATCTCCAAATCCAAAGAAACACTAAGGATCTTATGGGTACCAACTTAAATATTTCTGTTTTGTGTCCAAGTGAAAGTGAGGCTGTAGTTCCTTTTCTTTCTCTGTTTGTGTCTCACATGCTCCCTTAATGCACACAAATACAGAGTCTTGTTGACATCAGAGCTGTCCTCATGAAGCAAACACCGATCTCCTCAAGAGAGCGAGACGTAGAACTAGTATTGCATTTGTACCTCTTGCACCTTGTACAGTAATATAAATAAATCGATGTGGACAAGAGAAGTCTCTGTGGTAGGACTGAGACATCTGAAGCATGACAAAGAGCAAAGCCACACACCTTTTCTAAATCCCCAGAGAGAGGATAGAATAATGTTTGGCAGGAAGTCTCATCTGTGTGGTGACTGACTGGGAAAACAAATGTAATGGAAACGAGAGGATCCGTGTCTCACCTCCTCTGACCTGACATTTCAGTATGAATGAGATTGACCCATCTGCAGTGTGTGTACGTGTGTGTGTGTGTGTGTGTGTGTGTGTGTGTGTGTGTGTCTATTGTCCCTGCTGTCAGTGGCAGTGGGAGTTTTGAGTGAAATATCAATTTCATCCAGAATCTAATCAGGAATTTGCATATTCATGAAGGTGCTTTGTATGAGTCTCTCATATTTGGGATCTGATTAGAGAACTGCACGACGGAGAGATTAACTTCTGCAGCGCTTAATTTCTCTTTATCATGTAAATAGTTGTCATGTTACGCATCCTGAAGATGTACTATGTTTGAAGCGTGCACTGCGGAGAAAAGTGTGATGCTTTTCCACTTGATCTACAATAAAATGAAAAGTGAGATTTGTAAAGGAGAGATTCTCCTACTGTGTGAACACAGCCTATTGTGCTGGCACGTCATACCTGTTCATACAATAATTAAATGTATGTCATCGGGCCATAGTCACAAGGCACCTTCATAGCAATAAGCCATTTTAACAACTGGGCCATCGTAAAAATACTGACTCACTTCCAGGTTTATTGGGACACATAATGCCGACTAATTTCTGAGCCTTATTTCCGGGTTTAATGCTGACTCTTTTACTGGGTTTTAGAACTCATACTTATTTTTCATTTACGGGTTTTAAGACTCATAATGCTGACTCACACCTGAGCTTCAGGACTTATAATGAATTACCAGGTGTAATACTGTCTCTTTTACCGTGTGGTAGGACTCATGATGCCAACTCATTAGGACTCAGAATTTCAAACTCAATGAAAGTTTTAATGCCGACTCTTTTACTATTTTTTAAGACTAATGATAATGATACATTTCTGGGTTTTAGGTCTTGTAATGCTGACTTATGTTTAGGTTTACTGCTGACACTTTGACCGGGTTTGAGGACTCATCTCTTTAGGTCTTTAAATTAACATTAGCCGTTGTTGTTGTTGTTGTTGTTGTTGTTGTTGTTGTTGTTGTTGTTTACACACACTTCCCTTCAGTGGGGATACTCACCAGGAAGTGATCAGGTACTGGGCCAGGTTGATGGCGATGGCCGTGCCGGTGATGGTGACGTGACGCTCGCTGCTGCCGTCGATCTGACTGCCGATTTTGATCTGAGCGCCCGACACCTGCCGGATCTCGTTAATCTTAGAGCCCTGACGACCGATGATTGAGCCAATCAGCTGCGAGGAGGAAGACACAGAGAGGATAAGGATTTCAATTAAGAATTAGTACTTGAAACAAAGCATTTTAAGACCTTTTTTCTGGCTAACTACGTAAAACACATTCAGAAAACCATTGACCAGGGGATAGGAAGTGATAAAATGCTGACTCATAATGCTGACATAATTCTGAATTGTGGGACTTCTGATTCCCACTTGTTTCCAGGTTTAATGCTGACTCTTTTACCAGGTGCTAGGACTCATAGTTTAGGGACCAAAAAAGCTGATTCATTTTGAGGTTTTGAAACTCATAATGCTGACTCATTCCCAAATGTAAGGACTTAAAATGTTGACTCCTTTCAAGGTTTTAGGAGGGGAAGACGGTGAGGATCATGATTTCAATAAAGAACTTTTACTCGTAACGAAGTATTTTAAAATCAACTACTTTTACCCCAGGAGAGGATCGGGGTACATCTTTCACCTCTGCCACTTATACAAAGTGTATTTCCCCCCCCCCTCCATCCGTCTCCCTATAACCTGTCAGTGTCTCTCAGTGAACGGATCACCAACAGGTGTGCATCTGAGTTTTCTTTGTGCTAATCTGGTCCTGCAGCAGAGTCTCTTCAACAATAGACCCGCTGTCGGAGCAGACCGTAAATATGTCTCGTTAGATTTTCTTAAAGAGGCAAACAGCTGTTGGCAGGCCGTCTCAGTGTCAAGGTGCATTCCCCTCCAGTGAAGATGTACATTGTGTATTTATTATGTTCGTTCTCTTTTAGAAACAAGGAGATGTATAGGATGTTAAATACTGCTGTTAAGTTTCTTCTTTACAAGGTTTAGTAGACATTTATTTTATTTCCACATAGAAACATTCAGGCAACCACTACAATATGGAAAAATAAGGACGATTTAATAGTAATAATAATACAAATGTAATAAATGAATATAATTAATAATATTTAACAGTAACAATAATAATAACAGATTGTTTGGAAAAGAAAAAAAGAAATTTGTTGACATGAAAAAAACAACTGAAATAATGATTAATCAAACGATATCTTCCACTGCCCTCATTGGTTTCAGGTTACAACGATACAGTGAGGTCAAAGGTCAGGGTGATGTCTATTACAAGGGGCAGGTGGGGAATCAGTCAGACAGGCACAAACACACACACACACACACACTGAGTGAAGGACACGGTGACATGTCGACAGCAGGAGCTCCACCTCCAGATTTACAGCCGTTCTACTGTTTTAAATTATTTTCGGCGACGTTCAAATGAACAACATGCAGTGGTTTTTTTGCCCTCATTCCCCAAAAAAAGACTATATTCTTACCATGCTGTTTACATTGCTAATTAAATGAATGAATGCTATGCTAACTGAGGGTACAGGACCTTCCGATCCACAGGTGTATTGACTATAGAATCATCCAGACAGAGGTGAGACAGCTAATGCTAAGCTAACTGAGTGCTAACAAAATGTCGGCATAACAAGCATAATGAACCAGGATATGTACTGCCATATTTCCTGTTTTAAATCACATTCCCAGTGTTTGTGTTCCTGTAGTTCAACACACTCGGCGTCTCTTGCTGATGTTTCTACGTCTCCCTGTTAGTTTAAAAGAATGAAATGTAGTTGCTAGTATCCTCCAAAGATGGCCGTCTTGCCGTTCCCATTCCCTATACCAGTGAAATTCCCTGATTCCTGTCAACAAATTCAATAGCACAGTGAGAAACAAAACAACATGTATTTCTGTGAAAACATCTCCTTTAATTGTATACGTTTCCCTCTCAAAACTACACGGTACAACAACACTATAATAACCTTCATCCAATACTTATTTAACTGAAGAGAGCAAGAACGGGTCATAAAGTAACTCAGTGCACCCGCCGTTAGCCGTTAGCCGTTAGCCGTTAGCTGTTAGCCGTTAGCTGTTAGCTGTTATCTCCGTTACTTTGCCAAGCAGGTTGCTGATGCTCACTGGCTGCTAACAGCTAACAGCTAACAGTTACAACACAGTCTCACGACATTTCGTGTTATAGTCACGAAATTAATCTATTAATTCGTGTTCACCAACACGATTTGGTAATTGTTTTCATGTCACACAGAACGATTTTAAAAGCAATGTAAATTTCGTTACATTTCATTTAGCTGACGCTTTTATCCAAAGCGACTTGCAATGACCAATTGCAGGGACATTCTCCCTGGAGGAGCTGAGGGCTGAGTGCCTTACTCAAGGGCACACTAGTATGGTGTTCCAGGTGGGATTTGAACTCTTCAGCCCACCTCACTATCCATTAGACCACCATGCACTACCCAATACATAATAACAAGTTAGTAGGAAAAGGAAAGGAACAAATACAGATTTCAGTATTCTGACAGAACGATGTTAGAAGGAATGTATTTCTATTGGTAGTACGTTTCGTGCCGGTGTAGGGACCATATCTGCTGCACGGCCTACCAGCTCAGCACGGGGTCCGTTACGCTTACTGATGACGTCACGCATTGGCTGTACGGCAACCCAAGAGGACATTTTACAGGACGGCCAAATTCCGCAAAGAATATTAAAAAATAACAATCGACAGTGAATGTATGTTTGTGGAACTGTGTCAGGAAAGTGAAGTGATAATTAAGTAATGTTATTGAAGAACTGAAATGCATAAAATTGAAAGTTAATACGTAGCATCTCCCTCCGAAATATGGTCGTAGACTTTACTGATGATTTCGAATGTATTGAAACTCCAGACTCAACGGCTTGTGCCTCTTCGGGGGGTGCTAACATTTAAACATAAACTTTATTCTTTACTTTCTCTGTCTTTATGATATCAGATACCGTCATGTTGTTTCCATAGCAACAACAACTTCCTGTCAACAGCTCCTGTTTCACCTGCTTAATACAGTTATCATCAGTGCCACTGTGGTCACACCGGGGACCCGTAGCATTGACAATAGTTGAGATGTGAAGGCGGTTATGTTTGTGTGTCTGTGTTCTGGGTTCCTGCAGTTTTTTGAACAGACAGTACACGCGTAAACTCCCTGTGGGAATCTACGCTGTTGACAGGAAGTTGTTGTTGCTATGGAAACACCAGATACCATTTCGAAGGGATATGATACATATTAACTTTCAATTTTATGCATTTCAGTTCTTCAATAACATTACTTAATTATCACTTCACTTTCCTGACGCAGTTCCACAAACACACATTCACTGTCGGTTGTTATCTTTTAATATTCTTTGCGGAATTTAGCCGCCCTGTAAAATGTCCTCTTGGGTTGCCGTACAGCCAATGCGTGACGTCATTAGTAAGCATATGGTAGTGCTGATCTGGTAGGCCGTGCAGATATGGTACCTACACCTGCAAAAATAATAACAAACTAGAAGGAAAAAAAACTCAGACATTATACAATTTCAAATAAAAGGGATAGAGTTAGGCTTAGGGTTAGATATTGAGTAAGAAAATGTTTTTATGAACCACACAGCTTCCGGTCTTCCAAGACCCGACCGGACAAAAAGACGTGGTGCACGCACGAAACATACTACCAATACAAATACATTGCTTTTAAAATCAGTGAACACGAATCAATAGATTACATTAATTTTGTGACTATAGCTCTCTCTCCAAGACGTCTCTTTGAGATTACACCTTACATATAAATATGATCTTCAAAATGACGGTTGTAGTTAACATGGAAAGCCGGTTCAATTCGTGAGGGGTCGAACGGAGGCTAGAGGAGGACTCACTCAGACGGTCGTGACCTGGGTATTGTCAGCTGGCACTTTGTCTCCCATAGAGTCATCACACACACACGCACACACACACACACACACACACACACACACACACACACACTATCAGAGCTCTTCCCAGGAATAGCCGGCTGCAGCTCACGTCTATATCGGTGCTTTTTGGCCGGATGACTTGCAGGCAGAGGAATGTTTGTGGTGCAGCGAGAGGAGATTATAAAGAGAGCAAAGACTGCACTATATACTGAGAGAAGGGTGAGGAGGAGGAGGAGGAGGAGGAGGAGGAGGAGGAGGAGGAGGAGGAGGAAGACAGTGAATAAAGCACAGATTTAGGTCAGAAGAGGATGAAAAAGATCAGAAAGAGAGCGCAGTGGAGAGGGGATCCGCGACAGCGTTTTGACCCTCGCTCTTATTGGCCTGTATCAAACATGGAGCATGCAGAACATAAATAATGTAATATATAAAGATACATGTAATTAAGATACAGGAAAAAAACAGTTTGCATGTGCGTATGACTTTTGCTAAACAACAAATCCATGTTCAAATCAGGCGAGTGAAGCTAGTTCACGTTAGCTGTCAGCTGTTAGCGGTTAGCTGTTAGCTGTTAGCTGTTAGCGGTTAGCTGTTAGCTGTTAGCTGTTAGCTGTTAGCTGTTAGCGGTTAGCTGTTAGCTGTTAGCTGTTAGCGGTTAGCTGTTAGCTGTTAGCTGTTAGCGGTTAGCTGTTAGCTGTTAGCGGTTAGCTGTTAGCTGTTAGCTGTTAGCTGTTAGCTGCAGGGCCGACTGCTCCGGAGACTTTCAGAGGACTCTGCACAGCTTTAAGGAGAATCAGCTTAAAGCACGAGGAGGAAGATGAGGAAGACGAGGAAGAGGATGGATCGGGGGATATTTTTGGGCGATTCCCCGTCGCCCTTGTAATTTGGGAAGGTTTACTGAAGGAGAGAGAGACAGGGCTGTTGTTAAATCTCTCACTGTGAGCCACAGCATGTTATTAAGCTGCTCACTGAATCACACACACACACACACACACACACACACACACACACACACACACACACACACACACACACACACACGCACACACACACACACGCGGTCTTAGCCCCCCGCTGCTCTTTGCTATTGTGTTTAATTGTGATCATGTGTGTGTTTCTTGGCGATACGACCACAATATTTTTTTCACGGTATATTTGACTTTAAATACCAAGAGAGGAGTCACGACCATTTATACAGAGAGAGAAGAACAAGACGGATCAGCAGGAGAGGACTCTTTAAAGTAGAGACACTACATACTGATATACACCTGAACATCAGCAGGAGAGGACTCTTTAAAGTAGAGACACTACATACTGATATACACCTGAACATCAGCAGGAGAAGACTCTTTAAAGTAGAGACACTACATACTGATATACAGCTGAACATCAGCAGGAGAGGACTCTTTAAAGTAGAGACACTACATACCGATATACACCTGAACATCAGCAGGAGAGGACTCTTTAAAGTAGAGACACTACATACTGATACACACCTGAACATCAGCAGGAGAGGACTCTTTAAAGTAGAGACACTACATACTGATATACACCTGAACATCAGCAGGAGAGGACTCTTTAAAGTAGAGACACTACATACGATATACACCTGAACATCAGCAGGAGAGGACTCTTTAAAGTAGAGACACTACATACTGATATACACCTGAACATCAGCAGGAGAGGACTCTTTAAAGTAGAGACACTACACACTGATATACACCTGAACATCAGCAGGAGAGGACTCTTTAAAGTAGAGACACTACGTACTGATATACACCTGAACATCAGCAGGAGAGGACTCTTTAAAGTAGAGACACTACATACTGATATACACCTGAACGTCAGCAGGAGAGGACTCTTTAAAGTAGATACACGACATACTGATATACACCTGAACATCAGCAGGAGAGGACTCTTTAAAGTAGAGACACTACACACTGATATACACCTGAACATCAGCAGGAGAGGACTCTTTAAAGTAGAGACACTACACACTGATATACACCTGAACATCAGCAGGAGAGGACTCTTTAAAGTGGAGACACTACATACTGATATACACCTGAACATCAGCAGGAGAGGACTCTTTAAAGTAGAGACACTACATACTGATATACACCTGAACATCAGCAGGAGAGGACTCTTTAAAGAAGAGACACTACATACTGATATACACCTGAACATCAGCAGGAGAGGACTCTTTAAAGTAGACACACTACATACTGATATACACCTGAACATCAGCAGGAGAGGACTCTTTAAAGAAGAGACACTACATACTGATATACACCTGAACATCAGCAGGAGAGGACTCTTTAAAGTAGACACACTACATATTGATATACACCTGAACATCAGCAGGAGAGGACTCTTTAAAGAAGAGACACTACATACTGATATACACCTGAACATCAGCAGGAGAGGACTCTTTAAAGTAGCAAATGAAAGTACTCACGTCGTTTGGAATGAGGAGCTCCTGAGAGGAGGTCTGGGCGTTGTCCGCTGAAGAGAGAGTTATATTTCAGATGAAATGTTTGAGCTGCTGATTGAAGTCCAAGCATCAAGACGACGAAGCTACTCTCAACATGTTCTGGGGGTCTGCTGAGGATCCTTCCTGAGAGAACATCATGTGTGCCTTTGCTTTCTGTCTCTGCAGTGTGCTCATGTTGTGTCCTTGTGGAGGCGTTCTGTCTCTGCAGTGTGCTCATGTTGTGTCCTTGTGGAGGCTTTCTGTCTCTGCAGTGTGCTCATGTTGTGTCCTTGTGGAGGCGTTCTGTCTCTGCAGTGTGCTCATGTTGTGTCCTTGTGGAGGCTTTCTGTCTCTGCAGTGTGCTCATGTTGTGTCCTTGTGGAGGCGTTCTGTCTCTGCAGTGTGCTCATGTTGTGTCCTTGTGGAGGCTTTCTGTCTCTGCAGTGTGCTCATGTTGTGTCCTTGTGGAGGCGTTCTGTCTCTGCAGTGTGCTCATGTTGTGTCCTTGTGGAGGCTTTCTGTCTCTGCAGTGTGCTCATGTTGTGTCCTTGTGGAGGCGTTCTGTCTCTGCAGTGTGCTCATGTTGTGTCCTTGTGGAGGCTTTCTGTCTCTGCAGTGTGCTCATGTTGTGTCCTTGTGGAGGCTTTCTGTCTCTGCAGTGTGCTCATGTTGTGTCCTTGTGGAGGCGTTCTGTCTCTGCAGTGTGCTCATGGTGTGTCCTTGTGGAGGCGTTCTGTCTCTGCAGTGTGCTCATGGTGTGTCCTTGTTGTCTTTGTCCTCATATTATTTCTCTTTTAGGAAATGCATCTCTGTTTGGTATGTTTGTGTTTCTATAAGGTCTCCTTGCTGTTGTTTACGTCTCTGGTGGTTTTGCAGATCTTAGGGTCACACGCACACACACACACACACACACACACACACACACACACACACACACACACACGTGCACATTCATACACAGACACATGTACATTTGCGCGCACACACACACACACACACACACACACACACGCACACACACACACACATGCAGGTTGGAACAGAAATGTGTGTGTTATCTTTTCTGCGTGTGTGTGTGTGTGTGTGAATGTATACCCTCGTGTTGCGTGCATGTGTGTGTCTGCGTGTGTGTGCATGTGTGCGTGTGTGTGTGTGTGTGTGTGTGCGTCTGTGTGTGTGCATGTGTGTGTGTGTGTGTGCGTACCGGGTAGTATCTGAGCCGCTGATTGGCTGATGGCTGCGAGGCTCTGCTGCTGCATGGACAGCTGGTGGAGCTTTGCTAGCTGAGAGGAAACAGAGGACAGCATGAAGTCATGAAGCCACAGAGCCGTGCAGAGAGCAGGAGCGCCTCTCACCTCGGAGTGCGGGATGCCGTAGTGACTCTGGACGGCGTACGTCTGAAACAGAAACATTCATTTCTAAAGTCATGCTTGCAGGTGTCGGGCTAGCTTCTCTTGTCTTTGCTGAAGACCTGGTTTCTGCTCCTGAGCACGGCCACGTGTCCTTTGGTCTTTTCTGTCTCCTTTCCAGGTTTTTTAATGTATTGTTATTTTTACATTGAATTTTTCAGATTGTCTGTTTTTGTAATTATTTAAAAATAATTTTCTGTCTTCTTATTGTTTTGAAACTAAAAGCTAAAAACTGTATTTCGTCCTGAGTAGCTGTGTTGGAGCGTCGGTGTTTATCTCTCAGATCCTTTCAACAGTTCAGGCCTTCAGATCCCAAACTGAACTTCAAAGAGAATTCACAACTCCTGTGTGTGTGTGTGTGTGTGTGTGTGTGTGGTGCGTGTGTGTGTGTGTGTGTGTGTGTGTGTGTCTCCCTGAGGCTCTCACACCTTATATAATAGTGTTTTTTTCCACTTGTTATCCCTGACGCAGACTGCGGCTGAACTCCTGACAGAAAACTGCATCGGCTTTTTTATCATGTAGAGTCCAGCTCTATCTACACACGACATTTTAAAGTGTTTTTAAATCACATGGAGGAATCCCATTGGCTGTTCGTTCTGTCCGTTATGTAATGCTTCACCTGGTCAGTGTTCAGTGTTCGTGGCAGCACTCTGCGCTGACATGGATGGATGTTAGCGGGGACTGCTCGCGTCTGGTTCAAGGACAGCGAACGAATTAAACTGACCTCAGTTATGATGTCACTTAAAACACACTGACCTTTTTCATGTATCAGTCAAATATTACAGATATACCATCAATTAGCCCTGTACCATCAACTAGCCCTGTACCATCAACTAGCCCTGTACCATCAATTAGCCCTGTACCATCAATTAGCCCTGTGCCATCAATTAGCCCTGTGCCATCAACTAGCCCTGTACCATCAACTAGCCCTGTACCATCAACTAGCCCTGTACCATCAATTAGCCCTGTACCATCAATTAGCCCTGTGCCATCAATTAGCCCTGTGCCATCAATTAGCCCTGTGCCATCAATTAGCCCTGTACCATCAACTAGCCCTGTACCATCAACTAGCCCTGTACCATCAATTAGCCCTGTACCATCAATTAGCCCTGTGCCATCAATTAGCCCTGTGCCATCAATTAGCCCTGTGCCATCAGTTAGCCCTGTGCCATCAGTTAGCCCTGTGCCATCAGTTAGCCCTGTACCATCAATTAGCCCTGTGCCATCAGTTAGCCCTGTATCATCAACTAGCCCTGTACCATCAGTTAGCCCTGTACCATCAATTAGCCCTGTGCCATGAATTAGCCCTGTGCCATCAGTTAGCCCTGTACCATCAGTTAGCCCTGTACCATCAATTAGCCCTGTACCATCAATTAGCCCTGTACCATCAGTTAGCCCTGTGCCATCAGTTAGCCCTGTGCCACCAGTTAGCCCTGTGCCATCAATTAGCCCTGTGCCATCAGTTAGCCCTGTGCCATCAATTAGCCCTGTGCCATCAATTAGCCCTGTACCATCAGTTAGCCCTGTACCATCAGTTAGCCCTGTACCATCAACTAGCCCTGTACCATCAGTTAGCCCTGTGCCATCAATCAGCCCTGTACCATCAGTTAGCCCTGTACCATCAACTAGCCCTGTACCATCAGTTAGCCCTGTACCATCAGTTAGCCCTGTACCATCAACTAGCCCTGTACCATCAGTTAGCCCTGTGCCACCAGTTAGCCCTGTGCCACCAATTAGCCCCGTGCCATCAGTTAGCCCCGTGCCATCAATTAGCCCCGTGCCATCAATTAGCCCCGTACCATCAACTAGCCCCGTGGCATCAGTTAGCCCCGTACCATCAACTAGCCCCGTACCATCAGTTAGCCCTATGCCATCAATTAGCCCTGTGCCATCAATTAGCCCCGTACCATCAATTAGCCCCGTACCATCAGTTAGCCCCGTGCCATCAATTAGCCCCGTGCCATCAATTAGCCCCGTACCATCAGTTAGCCCCGTACAATCAATTAGCCCCGTGCCATCAATTAGCCCCGTGCCATTAATTAGCCCTGTACCATCAGTTAGCCCTGTGCCATCAGTTAGCCCCGTGCCATCAATTAGCCCCGTACCATCAATTAGCCCTGTACCATCAGTTAGCCCTGTACCATCAGTTATCCCTGTGCCATCAGTTAGCCCTGTGCCATCAATTAGCCCTGTACCATCAATTAGCCCTGTACCATCAGTTAGCCCTGTACCATTAGTTAGCCCTGTGCCACCAATTAGCCCTGTACCATCAATTAGCCCTGTACCATCAGTTAGCCCTGTACCATCAGTTAGCCCTGTACCATCAACTAGCCCTGTGCCATCAATTAGCCCTGTACCATCAATTAGCCCTGTGCCATCAACTAGCCCTGTGCCATCAGTTAGCCCTGTGCCACCAGTTAGCCCTGTGCCATCAACTAGCCCTGTGCCATCAATTAGCCCTGTGCCATCAATTAGCCCTGTGCCATCAATTAGCCCCGTGCCATCAATTAGCCCCGTACCATCAACTAGCCCTGTGCCATCAATTAGCCCCGTACCATCAACTAGCCCTGTACCATCAGTTAGCCCTGTACCATCAATTAGCCCTGTGCCATCAATTAGCCCTGTGCCATCAACTAGCCCTGTGCCATCAACTAGCCCCGTGCCATCAGTTAGCCCTGTGCCATCAGTTAGCCCTGTACCATCAATTAGCCCTGTGCCATCAACTAGCCCTGTGCCATCAACTAGCCCCGTGCCATCAGTTAGCCCTGTGCCATCAGTTAGCCCTGTGCCATCAGTTAGCCCTGTACCATCAATTAGCCCTGTGCCATCAATTAGCCCCGTACCATCAACTAGCCCCGTACCATCAATTAGCCCTGTGCCATCAATTAGCCCTGTACCATCAGTTAGCCCTGTGCCATCAGTTAGCCCTGTACCATCAATTAGCCCTGTACCATCAATTAGCCCTGTGCCATCAGTTAGCCCTGTGCCATCAACTAGCCCTGTGCCATCAGTTAGCCCTGTGCCATCAACTAGCCCTGTGCCATCAACTAGCCCTGTACCATCAATTAGCCCTGTACCATCAATTAGCCCTGTACCATCAGTTAGCCCTGTGCCATCAACTAGCCCTCTGCCATCAATTAGCCCTGTGCCATCAATTAGCCCTGTGCCATCAATTAGCCCCGTGCCATCAATTAGCCCCGTACCATCAACTAGCCCTGTGCCATCAATTAGCCCCGTACCATCAACTAGCCCTGTACCATCAGTTAGCCCTGTGCCATCAGTTAGCCCTGTACCATCAATTAGCCCTGTGCCATCAATTAGCCATGTGCCATCAACTAGCCCTGTGCCATCAACTACCCCCGTGCCATCAGTTAGCCCTGTGCCATCAGTTAGCCCTGTACCATCAATTAGCCCTGTGCCATCAACTAGCCCTGTGCCATCAACTAGCCCCGTGCCATCAGTTAGCCCTGTGCCATCAGTTAGCCCTGTGCCATCAGTTAGCCCTGTACCATCAATTAGCCCTGTGCCATCAATTAGCCCCGTACCATCAACTAGCCCTGTACCATCAATTAGCCCTGTGCCATCAATTAGCCCTGTACCATCAGTTAGCACTGTGCCATCAGTTAGCCCTGTACCATCAATTAGCCCTGTACCATCAACTAGCCCTGTGCCATCAACTAGCCCTGTGCCATCAACTAGCCCTGTGCCATCAACTAGCCCTGTGCCATCAATTAGCCCTGTGCCATCAATTAGCCCTGTACCATCAGTTAGCCCTGTGCCATCAGTTAGCCCTGTACCATCAACTAGCCCTGTGCCATCAACTAGCCCTGTGCCATCAACTAGCCCTGTGCCATCAGTTAGCCCTGTGCCATCAGTTAGCCCTGTGCCATCAGTTAGCCCTGTACCATCAACTAGCCCTGTGCCATCAATTAGCCCTGTGCCATCAGTTAGCCCTGTGCCATCAGTTAGCCCTGTGCCATCAGTTAGCCCTGTACCATCAATTAGCCCTGTGCCATCAATTAGCCCCGTACCATCAACTAGCCCTGTACCATCAATTAGCCCTGTGCCATCAATTAGCCCTGTACCATCAGTTAGCCCTGTGCCATCAGTTAGCCCTGTACCATCAATTAGCCCTGTACCATCAACTAGCCCTGTGCCATCAACTAGCCCTGTGCCATCAACTAGCCCTGTGCCATCAACTAGCCCTGTGCCATCAATTAGCCCTGTGCCATCAGTTAGCCCTGTGCCATCAGTTAGCCCTGTGCCATCAGTTAGCCCTGTGCCATCAGTTAGCCCTGTGCCATCAGTTAGCCCTGTGCCATCAATTAGCCCTGTACCATCAGTTAGCCCTGTACCATCAGTTAGCCCTGTGCCATCAACTAGCCCTGTGCCATCAGTTAGCCCTGTGCCATCAGTTAGCCCTGTGCCATCAGTTAGCCCTGTGCCATCAACTAGCCCTGTGCCATCAATTAGCCCTGTGCCATCAATTAGCCCTGTGCCATCAATTAGCCCTGTGCCATCAGTTAGCCCTGTGCCACCAGTTAGCCTTGTACCATCAACTAGCCCTGTGCCATCAGTTAGCCCTGTGCCACCAGTTAGCCTGTACCATCAACTAGCCCTGTGCCATCAACTAGCCCTGTGCCATCAATTAGCCCTGTGCCATCAGTTAGCCCTGTGCCATCAACTAGCCCTGTGCCATCAATTAGCCCTGTGCCATCAACTAGCCCTGTGCCATCAACTAGCCCTGTGCCATCAGTTAGCCCTGTGCCACAGTTAGCCCTGTGCCATCAGTTAGCCCTGTGCCATCAACTAGCCCTGTGCCATCAACTAGCCCTGTGCCATCAATTAGCCCTGTGCCATCAACTAGCCCTGTGCCATCAGTTAGCCCCGTGCCATCAGTTAGCCCTGTACCATCAACTAGCCCTGTGCCATCAACTAGCCCTGTGCCATCAACTAGCCCTGTGCCATCAACTAGCCCTGTGCCATCAATTAGCCCTGTGCCATCAACTAGCCCTGTGCCATCAGTTAGCCCTGTGCCATCAACTAGCCCTGTGCCATCAATTAGCCCTGTGCCATCAACTAGCCCTGTGCCATCAACTAGCCCTGTGCCATCAGTTAGCCCTGTGCCACCAGTTAGCCCTGTGCCATCAGTTAGCCCTGTGCCATCAACTAGCCCTGTGCCATCAACTAGCCCTGTGCTATCAATTAGCCCTGTGCCATCAACTAGCCCTGTGCCATCAGTTAGCCCCGTGCCATCAGTTAGCCCTGTACCATCAACTAGCCCTGTGCCATCAACTAGCCCTGTGCCATCAACTAGCCCTGTGCCATCAACTAGCCCTGTGCCATCAATTAGCCCTGTGCCATCAACTAGCCCTGTGCCATCAGTTAGCCCTGTGCCATCAATTAGCCCTGTGCCATCAACTAGCCCTGTGCCATCAATTAGCCCTGTGCCATCAATTAGCCCTGTGCCATCAATTAGCCCTGTGCCATCAACTAGCCCTGTGCCATCAGTTAGCCCTGTGCCATCAATTAGCCCTGTGCCATCAGTTAGCCCTGTGCCATCAATTAGCCCTGTGCCATCAGTTAGCCCTGTGCCATCAACTAGCCCTGTACCATCAGTTAGCCCTGTGCCATCAACTAGCCCTGTGCCATCAGTTAGCCCTGTGCCATCAATTAGCCCTGTACCATCAGTTAGCCCTGTGCCACAGTTAGCCTTGTACCATCAACTAGCCCTGTGCCATCAGTTAGCCCTGTGCCACCAGTTAGCCTTGTCCATCAACTAGCCCTGTGCCATCAACTAGCCCTGTGCCATCAATTAGCCCTGTGCCATCAGTTATCCCTGTGCCATCAACTAGCCCTGTGCCATCAATTAGCCCTGTGCCATCAACTAGCCCTGTGCCATCAACTAGCCCTGTGCCATCAGTTAGCCCTGTGCCACCAGTTAGCCCTGTGCCATCAGTTAGCCCTGTGCCATCAACTAGCCCTGTGCCATCAACTAGCCCTGTGCCATCAATTAGCCCTGTGCCATCAACTAGCCCTGTGCCATCAGTTAGCCCCGTGCCATCAGTTAGCCCTGTACCATCAACTAGCCCTGTGCCATCAACTAGCCCTGTGCCATCAACTAGCCCTGTGCCATCAACTAGCCCTGTGCCATCAATTAGCCCTGTGCCATCAACTAGCCCTGTGCCATCAACTAGCCCTGTGCCATCAGTTAGCCCTGTGCCACAGTTAGCCCTGTGCCATCAGTTAGCCCTGTGCCATCAACTAGCCCTGTGCCATCAACTAGCCCTGTGCCATCAATTAGCCCTGTGCCATCAACTAGCCCTGTGCCATCAGTTAGCCCGTGCCATCAGTTAGCCCTGTACCATCAACTAGCCCTGTGCCATCAACTAGCCCTGTGCCATCAACTAGCCCTGTGCCATCAACTAGCCCTGTGCCATCAATTAGCCCTGTGCCATCAACTAGCCCTGTGCCATCAGTTAGCCCTGTGCCATCAATTAGCCCTGTGCCATCAGTTAGCCCTGTGCCATCAACTAGCCCTGTGCCATCAATTAGCCCTGTACCATCAACTAGCCCTGTGCCATCAATTAGCCCTGTGCCATCAATTAGCCCTGTGCCATCAACTAGCCCTGTGCCATCAGTTAGCCCTGTGCCATCAATTAGCCCTGTGCCATCAGTTAGCCCTGTACCATCAACTAGCCCTGTACCATCAACTAGCCCTGTGCCATCAATTAGCCCTGTGCCATCAACTAGCCCTGTGCCATCAACTAGCCCTGTACCATCAACTAGCCCTGTGCCATCAGTTAGCCCTGTGCCATCAATTAGCCCTGTGCCATCAGTTAGCCCTGTACCATCAACTAGCCCTGTACCATCAACTAGCCCTGTGCCATCAATTAGCCCTGTGCCATCAACTAGCCCTGTGCCATCAACTAGCCCTGTACCATCAACTAGCCCTGTGCCATCAGTTAGCCCTGTGCCATCAGTTAGCCCTGTACCATCAACTAGCCCTGTACCATCAACTAGCCCTGTGCCATCAACTAGCCCTGTACCATCAACTAGCCCTGTGCCATCAGTTAGCCCTGTGCCATCAACTAGCCCTGTGCCATCAACTAGCCCTGTACCATCAACTAGCCCTGTGCCATCAATTAGCCCTGTGCCATCAGTTAGCCCTGTGCCATCAACTAGCCCTGTACCATCAACTAGCCCTGTGCCATCAATTAGCCCTGTGCCATCAATTAGCCCTGTGCATGTAGCATCCATTAAACATTTTTGAGATTTTAAATAATTTGTTGTCTTTTTTGTAAATGACTTTTCTGTCTTTCATTATTTTTAGAATTTTTCTGTTTTAAAAAACAAACATTTTTCGATCTTTTTTTAAATACATTTTCTGTTTCTTTTAATAATTTGTTCCGTCTTTTTTAAATATTTGTTTCTGTTCTTTCTATTCATGTATGTGTCTTTCCTGTTATCTGCCCCCCCCTGTACTCACTTGCTGCATGTCGACGCCTCCCTGCGCGACGGAGAACAGAGGGTGGGAGCTGAAGTCTGACGCCTCGAACACCTTCAGAGGGAACAGCGTTAGAGTTCAATCTTCTTTAGTCTGATATTAATGCAGCCCTCCATGTTCTAATACGGGCGGCATCATCATCCTCACACACACACACACACACACACACACACACACACACACACACACACACACACACACACACAGATCCAGCAGGTAAACATCCAGAGCTCCAGACTCTTCACTTTTAATTGGAGCTAAACCAGGACAGTTTTAAAGATGATGCTTTGTTGTGTGTAGTTAGGTATATATATATATATATATACACATATATAATTATGTTGTTCTCAAAGCAAAGTTTCACTTTGACCCGGCAGCAGGTGCAGTTTTGCTCGTTATGCACCATCTGCAGATTAAAGAGGCCATATTCCGTCCCTCCAGAGGGAGTTTCCCTCACACTCGAATGTGCTCTGGGTTATTACCACAATATCAAGCAGAGTGACTTGTAAACAGAATAATGAATTATTACCCTGACGGGGGAATTCACAATCAATGGATTGCAGCTGCTGACATTTTTAGGGTCTGCATTTTCAGAAAAAGTCTGAATTTTGAGACTTTTTGAAAAAAGTCTGAATTTTTTGATTTCCCCCAAAAACAAAATGGTGGTTCTGTGTGCTGGCTGTTTCCTGGAGGATTTCCCTCTCACCTGGTTTCCTGCCATCAGCACCGGGTTGGGGCTCGGCCGGTAGGGGACGGTCGCTCCTTTAGGCGGAGACTGGAGAGAGCAGAGAGACAGATATCACCACGTCACTTCCACACTGCATGAATCGATCAAACACACTTTTATATTACAACTCTTCTGACGTCTGAATGTGTAAATGAGAAATTGTCTTATTTGATCGCCCTACAATCAAGC
This sequence comes from Champsocephalus esox, assembly GCA_036324585.1. Classification (NCBI taxonomy): domain Eukaryota; kingdom Metazoa; phylum Chordata; class Actinopteri; order Perciformes; family Channichthyidae; genus Champsocephalus; species Champsocephalus esox. Next base: position 45,956,264 of record CM070495.1, read on the forward strand.
ATCCTTCAAGCCCTCAACAGTTTAAATGAATAACTCAAATACAACTCCAAACATCTTTCATTGTGTTCCAAAGCTCTTTTAGTTTTAAACCTGATGTTTAGAAGCTTCTTAGTTTGTGCAACGGTCTGTAAATATACACAACTTTATAATAAAATGCACACATTACCTTTCTCTCGACTGAACACAGGTTTGACCCTGAGTCAAAACACATGAGGTCATCATGAGGTCGTTCACATCGCAGCTTATCAGTGGGTGTTTGCTGGAACTACTTGTACACAGCGTGTTTCCTGAGGACACACACAGCGTGACTCCGGTCAGGCAGAGACCGGTCTCCAGTCAGCACCGCTGCAGACTCGCTGTTTGAGGGCTCGATAGCCCACCCCCCCTCCACTCCCCTCCACACTCCCCTCCACCCCCCTCCACACTCCCTCCACTCCCTCCACTCCCTCCACTCCCTCCACACTCCCTCCACACCCTCCACCCCTCCACTCCACTCCCTCCACACTCCCTCCCACCCCTCACTCCTCCACTCCCCCTCCACACCCCTCCACTCCCTCCACTCCCCCACTCCCCTCCACACCCCTCCACTCCCTCCACTCCCCCTCCACACCCCTCCACACTCCCTCCACTCCCCCCTCCACACTCCCTCCACACTCCCTCCACACTCCCTCCACTCCCTCCACTCCCTCCACTCCCCCTCCACACCCCTCCACTCCCTCCACTCCCCCTCCACCCCCTCCACACTCCCTCCACACTCCCTCCACACTCCCTCCACTCCCTCCACTCCCCCTCCACACCCCTCCACTCCCTCCACTCCCCCTCCACACCCCTCCACACTCCCTCCACTCCCTCCACTCCCCCTCCCCTCCACACTCCCTCCACTCCCTCCACTCCCCTCCACACCCCTCCACACCCCCCTCCACACTCCCCCACTCCCCCCCACTCCCCTCCACACCCCTCCACACCCCCCTCCACACTCCCTCCACTCCCCCTCCACTCCCCTCCACACTCCCTCCACTCCCCCTCCACACTCGTTGCTTTGGAACAGCCCTCAATATGGCGGAGCCTCCGCGTGAACGCGCAATCTCCAGTGGTGTGCGTCACTCTTTAGTGTCCCCTGGTCTCCAGCTGTGTGCATCACTCTTTAGTGTCCCCTGGTCTCCCAGCTGTGTGCGTCACTCTTTAGTGTCCCCTGGTCTCCAGATGTGTTTTGAACTTCTTCAGCGTTTTGGTTTCTGCAGCTTTTAGTAAACGCTGCATGTGTTGTTCTTCTTGAGGAACATTTGGGCTTCTATATCTGCTTCTCCTGATGGAAGAGTTCTGGGTGTTTGCAGGCCACCGTAGAGTTAGCACGAAAAACATCCAGGTTGAAACACTCTCTCTTACCTCCAGGATGACGGTGCAGATGAGCTTCACACACTGGATGATGGCGTCCTGGTTCCCCGATATCGTGACCTCCCTCTCTGTGGAGTTAGGGAGGAGATCCCCTGCTACCTGCACCTGAGCACCTGTGGTCTGCACACACGCACACACACACACACACGCACACGCACGCACGCACACACACGCACACACGCACACACACACGCACGCACACGCACACGCACACACGCACACACACACACACACACGCACGCACACACACACACGCACGCACGCACACACACACACACGCACACACACGCACACACGCACACACACGCACACGCACACACACACACACTGCTGTTATGTACGCGGGGAGAGGTCTGGCAGGAGTTATGAGCTGCAGTAATATGTGTTGTGTTGGTGTCGGATCAGGCAATGACACACAGGAAGGAGATGGAGAGGACGGATTGATATTCTTATACGACCTGCAGCATAGTTATCACCGCAATAAACCTTTTTTAATGTTGTCTTAATGTACAGTATTTAATTTCATTATCTGTTCTTGAACATATCATATTCTACTTACATGTATATCGACTTCTTTCACTATTATCTATTTGTTTCTTTTGTATTTTATTATACATGTTGCTTTGTGGGAGGAGCTCATTTCTCCTGTAGCGTTGTGCAGATGATGATAAACCTTTGAGTCTTGAATTGAATCAACAAATCATCCAGAAGTTTAAATACATCTGGAAGGGATTCACCTGATACGTCTCGTTCTTTAAACCAAAGTGAAACGATGCTGCTACATGTCGTGTCAAATGATCATTGAGTCATTTAAAACATATCGCCTTTACTCTGTTAGAGCGCATTTGTCGTCTTGTGTTTAACAGAGACACATGTTTGCATTTCAGGAGGTAAAGGAAGAGGATTTACGGTTTAATGATGGGATGTTCAAAGAAGTCTACATTTGGATATTTTCAGAAAAAGGTCTGTGTTAAATTGTATTTGTAGTCTTGTGTTTAACAGAGACACGTGTTAAGGGTTTGCATTTCAGGAGGTAAAGGAAGAGAAAGGTGGATTTAGGGTTTGATGATGGGATGGAGGAGCAGCTGTTTCCTCTCAAGAACACTCAGCAGGGCTTCTCTCTCCGCTGAGGGTGAAGCTGCTCTGTTCCTGCATTTCAGATCCATTTCACTTGATACTGACTTTCTTTATCGCTTCATTAAATACAAGACAAACTTTGTCCGTGAATCATTGATCGGTTTCTGTTGAGAGTTCCCTCCACACGACAGAAGAGTAGAAATACCTTCAGCTAAAGTTCTGCATCAAACTGAACCCTCATTGAAGCTGACCACATCCTGTCCTCTTTAAAGACGAAGACACTCACATCCAGACCCTCTTCACGCTGCTATGGACATTCTCAAAGACATTGAAGTGACTGTTATTTTGTCGATAATGACTGTTGTGCTGGAAACGGTATTTCGATCTCTCTGTCTGAACACAGACACGGAAAGATTGACAATAAAGTTGACTTTGACTTTTGATGCTCCCACAGGATGCATCTTCTCCTCATAGACACGTGCATCGTAAGGCACCTGACTCCCTGTGCTGTACAGGTGTCATCTTCTTAATGTGCACACGGCATCTGTTGCAGGCTGAGAGAGGGACCCTCCTCTGCGCTCTCCCAGGTCTATAACAGTGTTCCCATTCACTGAGGGGTTTCTCTGGAAGCTTCTCCTTGTCCGATGTGAGGGTCCGAGGACAGAGGGGGGCGTACTGATGTTCTGTACGGACTGAAGTCCACTGAGACACATGTGACATTGCTGATCTAGGGCTATCGAGGCAAACATTGACTGACTGATTGATTGATTGATTGATTGATTGACTGATTGACTGATTGACTGATTGACTGATTGATTGACTGATTGATTGATTGACTGATTGATTGATTGACTGATTGATTGACAATCAATTGTTGTCAATCAATCAATTGATTGACAACAATCAGTCAATCAGTCAACCTCCCTTCCTGATTGACTGATTGATTGATTGACTGATTGATTGACTGATTGACTGATTGACTGACTGATTGATTGACTGATTGATTGATTGACTGATTGACTGACTGATTGACTGATTGACTGATTGATTGACTGATTGATTGATTGACTGACTGATTGACTGATTGACTGATTGATTGACTGATTGATTGACTGATTGACTGATTGATTGATTGACTGATTGATTGACTGATTGATTGATTGACTGATTGACTGACTGATTGACTGATTGACTGATTGACTGACTGATTGACTGATTGATTGATTGACTGATTGATTGACTGATTGATTGATTGACTGATTGACTGACTGATTGACTGATTGATTGACTGATTGATTGACTGATTGATTGACTGATTGATTGATTGACTGATTGACTGACTGATTGACTGATTGATTGACTGATTGATTGACTGATTGACTGATTGATTGATTGACTGACTGATTGACTGATTGACTGATTGATTGACTGATTGATTGACTGATTGACTGATTGATTGATTGACTGATTGATTGACTGATTGATTGATTGACTGATTGACTGACTGATTGACTGATTGACTGATTGACTGATTGACTGATGATTGACTGATTTATTGATTGACTGATTGATTGACTGATTGACTGATTGATTGACTGATTGATTGACTGATTGACTGATTGACTGATTGATTGACTGATTGACTGATTGACTGATTGATTGACTGGCTGATTGATTGATTGATTGACTGCTGATTGACTGATTGATTGATTGATTGACTGATTGACTGATTGATTGACTGATTGATTGACTGATTGACTGATTGATTGACTGATTGATTGACTGATTGATTGAT
>CM070495.1:45968030-45973030 GCA_036324585.1 Champsocephalus esox
CAGCTGGACCCGGGTGAACCAGCTGGACCAGAGGGAACCAGCTGGACCCAGGGGAACCAGCTGGACCAGAGGGAACCAGCTGGACCCAGGGGAACCAGCGGGACCCAGGTGAACCAGCTTGACCCAGGGGAACCAGCTGGACCCAGGTGAACCCGCTGGACCCAGGTGAACCAGCGGGACCCAGGGAAAGATCTGAGTACTTCTACTTTAACTCAAGTACAAGATCTGAGTACTTCTACTTTAACTCAAGTACAAGATCTGAGTACTTCTACTTTTACTCAAGAACAAGATCTGAGTACTTCTACTTTTACTCAAGTACAAGATCTGAGTACTTCTACTTTTACTCAAGTACAAGATCTGAGTACTTCTACTTTAACTCAAGTACAAGATTAGAGTACTTCTACTTTTACTCAAGTACAAGATCTGAGTACTTCTACTTTTACTCAAGCACAAGATCTGAGTACTTCTACTTTTACTCAAGTACAAGATCTGAGTACTTCTACTTTTACTCAAGAACAAGATCTGAGTACTTCCTTCTTGTGCTCTTAAGTACAAGAAGGAAGTACTTCTCCCACTCTGGAGGTACTCAGAGTGAACCCCTTGTCGTCTTAATGTCAGGAGCTAACAGCGTTAGCGACGAGGAGCTAACGCTGTTATTGTGATCAGGGGTTTCTCTCACGGTGGAGACCCCCTGCTGTCCCCCTGCTGTCCCCCTGCTGTCCCCCTGGAGACCCCCTGGAGACACCCTGCTGTCCCCCTGGAGACCCCCTGCTGTCCCCTCAGGACTTCAGAAGCATTAGCACTGACCGGAGATTTAGCTCACCACTAATCCATATTTCATGGAGCTGATCCTGAGTGACAGGCCAATTAGAGACACTCAAGAGGGGGAGGATGTTTGAATACGCCTTCAGAGTCATGGGGGGACTGCATTCATTTCTGCTGCTGCTCACCGGCTTTGAAGCACACGATCCTCTCATCTCCTGCAGAGGACCCCCTCCATGTTCACTCCCCTGATATGCGGAGTGTCTTTAAGGTAAGTGCAGTGAACCCATAAGTATCTGAGACGCATTTCAGGAGCAAAGGGATTAATAAATGATAACTCACCTTGCCGATAATGCTTCCTACTTCCTGTGGAGGAGAAACCAAGAGAGCATGTTACTGAGGCGCTCAGTGAGACTGCTCTGGATTCTGTACGTCTCCACTTTAAAGAGTCCTCTCCTGCTGATGTTCAGGTGTATATCAGTATGTAGTGTCTCTACTTTAAAGAGTCCTCTCCTACTGATGTTCAGGTGTATATCAGTGTGTAGTGTCTCTACTTTAAAGAGTCCTCTCCTGCTGATGTCCAGGTGTATATCAGTATGTAGTGTCTCTACTTTAAAGAGTCCTCTCCTGCTGATGTCCAGGTGTATATCAGTATGTAGTGTCTCTACTTTAAAGAGTCCTCTCCTACTGATGTTCAGGTGTATATCAGTGTGTAGTGTCTCTACTTTAAAGAGTCCTCTCCTGCTGATGTCCAGGTGTATATCAGTATGTAGTGTCTCTACTTTAAAGAGTCCTCTCCTCTGATGTCCAGGTGTATATCAGTATGTAGTGTCTCTACTTTAAAGAGTCCTCTCCAGCTGGTTCGTTAAAATAGAAGACAAAAATATGACTTTTTAAATATAACTATATAATAACACATTATTCCCCACCTTGCCGTGCATGAGGAGGCGCAGAGTGAGCGTGACTCCCATCGCTCCGTCTCCAAAGTCCTGCTCACAGCTCATGGTGGAGGAAGAGGAGGAGGAGGAGGAGGAGGAGGAGGAGGAGGAGGAGGAGGAGGAGGAGGAGGAGGAGGAGGAGGAGGAGGAGGAAGAAGAGGAGCAGGAGGAAGAGGTGTTGGTGATGTAGTGGATGGACTTTGTTAATGGGAGACGCATGAAGGTCCAAACGGAGAACACCAGAACAGCACGGAGAACCCGGAGAGGAACCGAGGAGCTGAGGGAGGGTGGAGAGGAGAGGAAGTGTTATGTCAATAATCAGAGTCTTGGAAATCTCCTACATTTTAGAATAACATCAAAAACACTAACTTCAAATAAAATAAAACAGAATCAAGTTCAAATTAAAATGTAATGGAATTAAAATATAAAATGTTTATCATAATAAGATATGTGGGTAAAAAGGCGCAATTAAAGATAAACATAAATTAAATTAAATACATTAAAAAGTAAATATAACAATATAAGCAATGCGCAATAAGAAAAAATATATATAATATGAAATACAAATATTTATAAATTGGTGATTTAGTAAACATCCCCGCAAGTACTGTAACAAACATTGGTGTGTGTGCTTTTTATAAGAGTGTGCGTGCGTGCATGCGTGTGTGTGTATGTGTGTGTGTGGCCACTCTCCAAGAACTTGGAGTTTCAGGCTCTGCACTTTCCCTCCTCACCTCATACCTCAAAGACCGCACCTACAGGGTAACTAGGAGAGGGTCCAAGTCCGACCCTTGTCAATTAACTACAGGGGTCCCTCAGGGCTCTGTTCTTGGTCCCCTCCTCTTCTCCCTGTACACAAACTCGCTCGGATCTGTCATTAGCTCGCATGGTTTTTCATACCACTGCTACGCTGACGACACCCAATTCATTCTGTCCTTCCCCCCGCTCAGAGACCCAGGTCGTCGCACGCATCTCTGCTCGTCTAGCTGACATCTCTCAGTGGATGTCTGCTCATCATCTCAAGCTCAACCTTGACAAAACTGAAGTGCTTTTCCTTCCGGGAAAGATTTTCCCACTCTCGACCTGACCATCAACATCGGCCCCTCTGTTGTTTCCCCGACTCAGACTGCAAGGACTCTGGGAGTGACCCTAGATCAATCAATCAATCAATCAATGTTTATTTATATAGCCCAATATCACAAATGTTACATTTGTCTCAGTGGTCTTCACAGTGTGTACAGAATATCAGTATGACGATACGACACCCTCTGTCCTCAGACCCTCACATCGTACAAGGAAAAACTTCCAAAGAAAACCCAGTTTAAAGGGAAAAATGGGAGAAACCTCAGGGAGAGCAACAGAGGAGGGATCCCTCTCCCAGGACGGACAGACGTGCAATAGATGCCGTGTGTGAAATTGAAAAGATAATACATTTGCAACATAGGTAGTCCAGATGTTTGGAAATGCATGTGTGTATAATAGGAAGATGAATCCACGAGGATATCCATCCAGGACCGATGATCCAGGACCACAGCCACGACTCAAGATCCAGCGCTCGCGATCCAGGACACAAGACCGCAGGATCACCCATGACTCCGGATCCCAGCATATATAGACACCCAAAAAGAAAGACATTTGGGGAAGCTGGGTTAATCGGAACATGAGAGTACACGGGTAACAACCTGTCCTTCACTGCAAACATCGCTGCTCCAACCCGCTGCTGCAGATACACGCTCTACAGCATCAGGAGGATGCGCCCCCAGCTGACCCAGAGAGCCACGCAGGTTCTGGTCCAGGCTCTCGTCACCTCACGCCTAGACTACTGCAGCTCCTCCTCTGGCTTCCGGTAACTTCTAGAATCCACTTCAAGACCCTGGTGCTTGCGTACCATGCTGCACTGGATTGAACACTCATCTCTCTCGACTCCACCTCGAGGATAGAACTACTAACAAAGCCTTATATACTAACAAAGCACTTATGTACTAACAAAGCACTTATATACTAACATAAGGACTACTAACAAAGCACTTATATACTGAACAAAGCTCTTATCTACTAACAGCACTATATACTACAAAGGACTTATATACTAACAAAGCACTTATATACTAACAAAGGACTACTAACAAAGCACTTATATACTAACAAAGCTCTTATATACTAACAAAGCACTTATATACTAACAAAGGGCTAGCTCCTCTAAAGCCAGTTGAGTAGCACTTGAAATGTGTTGCTCTATGAAACCTGATGTACTTTATGATTCTGTTTTCTTCAAGTTTGTATTTTGTTGGTCGAACGCTTTGGATAAAAGCGTGTGTGTGTGTTTGTGTGTGTGCATGTGCGTGTGTGTGTGTGTGTGTTGTGTGTGTGTGTGTGTAAATTAACATAATTTCTCTACGAGCCAGCGTGGTAATTTAGAGAGGAGTAGAGAACTGGATTTAGAAAGAGCTATAGGGGACGATTTAAAATATGCTCGACCGTGGAAACGCCTCACGAGCGCGATGGTTCTTCCCAAACAGAAACAAGGAGCAGCGTTCCCTGTGTGTGTGTGTGTGTGTGTGTGTGGGTGTGTAAGAGCATCTCCCAGCCTCATCAAAAATACACTGAGCTAAAGTAGGTCATACGACGTGATGCAGGCAGTCTGACACGCTAGCGTCTCACAACATGAAACACTCTCACTCTCACCACACACACACACACACACACACCACACACACACCACACTTTAACTTCAGAGAGAGACCACCTGAGAAACACTACGAGGAGACAGTGGTAAATACAATTTAAATGCAAAGAAGATAGTAAAAAAAGGACAATTTTGAATAAACGTGTGTGTGTGTGTGTGTGTGTGTGTGTGTGTGTACGTGTGTGTGTGGTCTAGCATTACTATCCTTGTGGGGACCTAAATCTGTTTACATAGTCACGTGTGGGGACTGGCTTCCCTTATGGGGACAAATTGGAGGTCCCCATAAGGGGAATCATTCATGTTAGGGTGAAGACTTGGTTAAGGGCGACTGTGGCTGCGAGGGAGTGCGGTCGTTTTTCCACCAGAAGGTTGTGGGTTCGATACCAGCCCGTGCAGTCAACATGTCGATGTATCCTTGGGCAAGATACATAACCCTGAGTTGCTCCCGATGGCCAACGGTGTGTGAATGTGTATGCATGTTAGTGCATGTACTAACATACACTGCTCAGTGTGAATGGGTGAATGACATGTAGTGTGTAAAGCGCTTTGAGGGGTCTTAAAGACTGGATAAAGGGCGATATAAGTACAGTCCATTTACCATTTAAGGGTTAGGC
>CM070495.1:45980530-45985530 GCA_036324585.1 Champsocephalus esox
CTGCATGTCTCCTCAAGCTGCTGGATGTCCTCTAAACGCTGCATGTCTCCTCAAGCTGCTGGATGTCCTCTAAACGCTGCATGTCTCCTCAAGCTGCTGGATGTCCTCTAAACGCTGCATGTCTCCTCAAGCTGCTGGATGTCCTCTAAACGCTGCATGTCTCCTCAAGCTGCTGGATGTCCTCTAGACGCTGCATGTCTCCTCAAGCTGCTGGATGTCCTCTAAACGCTGCATGTCTCCTCAAGCTGCTGGATGTTCTCTAAACGCTGCATGTCTCCTCAAGCTGCTGATGTCCTCTAGACGCTGCATGTCTCCTCAAGCTGCTGGATGTTCTCTAGACGCTGCATGTCTCCTCAAGCTGCTGGATGTTTCTTCATGAGGAACCTTTGTGTTTGTATACCTGCATCCTTCCTGAAGCTGCAGCGTGTTTTATTAATTGAACAGTTTGGGCCACCGTACTTCTTCCCTTCCTGCTCACCACGAGCAGAACTACTCGCATGTTCCTTTGTGCTTAAATGCTCCTGTTTCTAAATGAACACTGACACCAACAGAACAATACACAACACAGACGGACACACAGAGCCCCGATGGAGAGGCGGCGGTCGCAGCAGAGGCCTCTGGGAGGAGCAGGCAGGAAGTGATGGACTCCTTATCGAATTAGACGCCCCACAGAACCAGAGCAGTCGTTATCATCCTGCAGAGACCCAGCTGCTGATGACTGCATCCATGACCCCCGCCGCTGCTCAGCCACTCATCTCAGGACCTTTATTTCTGTCTCGTGCTCGTGCTGTGGGTCAGAGGGACGTCCGTGTCCTGCTTCGGAGCACACGTGCATTCGTTCAGCCGTTTATGAAAGACACACCTTAAGGTTGTGTTAGCCTGTGGGACGTTAATGTTTGTTGCACCGTCTGCGCTGTCCAATAAATCAAAATACTCCATTCTCGTTGGGCTTTACAAACTATTTATCTAATATATTCCAAGTATACTACTAAACAAACTACAGAGCCCATTGCGTGTCCTGTTAGTGTTCACTTCCTGTCTGTCTTCTTCTGGTGATTTATCTGACGTCCAGCGCTTCGTCTTTTAACCTCTTTTCCCTTCTCTTTCTGGATCCTCCGTAGCAACCTTCATTATAGTCCTCGACAGTGGTCTGTGCTGGATTAACAACGTGTCACATGTTAAGAAGTTACAATCAGAATCCAGTATTCAACTAACCCGTGTAATACAAGTTGTTAGTGGCCTTAAGCCCTAGCCTAGCCCTTACTTTTGAGTTTGTGAAAGTAACTCAAAAGTAACTCTAAAGTAGTGTAACTCATTACATTTCAGAGACAGTAATATTGTAATGTAACTTATTGCTTAAAAAAGACAGTAATATATATATATATATAACACGGGGTGTTCAGGTAACACTTTGTTATGGAACGCAAAGCAGAGTAGGGGGCTAGTACACCCTCCTGAGGGTCCGGTTGTGGATGTCATGCGAGCATAACATGGCGAAAACAATCAGTCTGAATGAACAATCGGGACGGAAATGTTCGGATTTCCAAAGAGAGGTTCTGTGAATAAATTAAAAATCAAGAACCGAAAGAATTGCACTATTCATATCTTAGACTGCACTGTACCTTTGATCTTTTAATGTTTATTTTATTAGCTTTTCTTTTTAATGACTGATTTTAAATGCCATTTTCTTAATTTCTTTCATTTTTGTAAAGCACCTTGAAGTGCCTGGTGCTGAAAGGGGCTATATAACTAATCTAGCCTAGCCTAGCCTAGCCTAGCCTAGCCTAGCCTAGCCTTGCCTAGCCTAGCCTAGCCTAGCCTAGCCTAGCCTAGCCTAGCCTATATTACATTTTGGAAGTTACTTGCCCACACTGCTTGTCGACTCTTCTTGCACTATTCTATGTTTAATTGTGTTGCTCTGTTGGAGGAGCCTAAGATCTTCATGGACATATCTACACTTTAGCTAATGTACAAATGACAACAAAAGCCTTGAATCTCGCTCTAAAACTAACTAACCTTTTTTCTTTTTGTACAACTAAAGAGTGTCAGCTTCTTCACGGCTGCTTCTGCTCATTTACATAACACAAATGAAGCTCAGCGCGAGTTCAAGCAGGACGCGGCAATCATCACCTTTCAGCTCCAGCAGCCGCTCATCGTGACGCCGTCTCCTTTCACAGATCTCCATCGTGTCTCGGATTAGTTGGAATATGTTAAATACAGTGGTTTGGCCTCTTTAAAAAAGGAAGTCTAATTTATGCGGCATGGTTTTTCAAACCCCTGCCCTTTGGAGATAATCCCATCACCAACACGCCCTTTAGATTCAACTTTGAAAAGGTTAAAGGAAAGAAGTCGGAAAGTGTCGCTTTCATGCAGCGGTGAGTCCAACAATCAGCTGATTAGAATATAGAAGAAGAAAGTTAAGATGATTTAAAGAAAGGCAGGAAGGTGAAGATCGGAGCGGAATAAAACGATGAAGAGGCAGAGAGAGGGAGGAAGATAAACCCACGATTCTTCTGCAAAGATCGGCTCACTTGAACCATGATATCTGAGCCAAACACTATGTTGTAACGCTTGATGCTCGTGCAAAAGGATGGGAGAGAGAATAAGACTTTGAAGTAGCTTTAAAGACGAAGAGGGACAGGAAGGAGAGGAATGAAAGGATGAGAGAGGCAGCGAGAGGGAGGACAGGAGCATCAGAAAGCTGCAGGAATAGAGAGCGATAAAGGGGGGGATACAGAAGAGAGGGGGGGTACAGAAGAGAGGGGGGGGTACAGAAGAGAGGGGGGGGTACAGAAGAGAGGGGGGGATACAGAAGAGAGGGGGGATACCGAAGAGAGGGGGGGTACAGAAGAGAGGGGGGATACCGAAGAGAGGGGGGGTACAGAAGAGAGGGGGGATACTGAAGAGAGGGGGGGTACAGAAGAGAGGGGGGGTACAGAAGAGAGGGGGGGGTACAGAAGAGAGGGGGGGATACAGAAGACATTTATCTAACAGCTACGTTTCCCACAGATCTTACTTTGAGCTATTTTCTAAAATCCTATGGAGAAATCTCGTTGCTTTTAGTCGAGGGAAGCCATGCGCAGATTACTTCCTGGTTTCAGGACGCCTCACTGCAGCTCTCTCTCCTCCTCCTCACACACCACACTTTTCACGGCACACGTACTGACAGCCAATCAGCTCTGAGTGATGTGAGATGACGTATGGTGGGGATGGCAGCTCTATGCCCCTAGGGTCATTATTTGTTGCCACACACATTAAATAGGAGAATTTGCAGTCAGAGGGAGGGGCAGGATGGGGTCTGTCCCACATGGCTCTAAACAGCTCAACAGGCTCACACTGTAGACACTGAGTAGAAGAGCACAGACTGAACCAGCAATGAGACGAATCAGACGATCAAACATGATCTTAAAATATATTTTATAATTTATTTTTAGCATTTTTTTGTAATCATTATTTGTAATACTTTCTGCTGACACTAGGTGGGGCTGTGCCCCCCTAATGACCAGTCGCCACTGTTCCCCACAGATGGAAATGAGCCATGAGCCATAATCCGGCATCTCTTCTCTTTGCTGAGATGAACGTCTTTGTTTGCACGGTGCTTCCAGAAATACATAAACAAAAATTAAAAACACAATGCAGTTGTGCGCAAAGCGAGGCAAAGTGACGTCACCCCATTCAAAGTCAATGGGCATAAGCGTTGGAAGATTGTTGTAACGCTGCTGTGTGGACGCCGTGAGACTCCAGGTGCCCCTGCACGCGGACAGACCACCCTCCCTGTGGGAAGGCTTCATTTCGCCCCTGCACTTAAAGCTCCATACCAAACGCACTGCGAGACGTTCCTGTTCCTGTGAGGCTGCTTTCAGCCACTCCGCTCCGGGTGGAGACGTTTCTCATCTCCTGATGAACTGATCTGGATGCAGTTCTGTAGCAAGCATGCTCCTCTTGGCTTCCTTTAAGATGTCTGAAGCCTCCACGACTCAGTGCCACAACGCAGCGCTGATAAGACAGGAAGTCACCGGGGACACGCTCCGGGACATGACAGGGTTCTGACATGTGTGCGCAAGCCTTCAGGGAAACACGTTACACACACTTCTGATGCGTGTGTGTGTGTGTGTGTGTGTGTGTCAGAATGTGCTGAAGAGTTTCCACGGTCTGAAAAGCTTCTGAAGATTTCACTCACCAACTGACGTCAGATCTGAGGACGAGGAGACATCTCAGTCCTGCGGGCAGAAACAAGAGCACTTTAAATATATACACACACACACACACACACACACACCACCATCATCAGAGTCACATCAGGAGATATCAGAAGAGAAGGTTTGGTCATTTATGATCGCTTTGATTTCTTTCTGAGCAAAATGCTTTTTCCACCAATAAGAATGATGGCTGTGTGAGAGAGTGTGTGTGTGTGTGTGTGTGTGTGCGTGTGTGTGTGTGTGTGTGTGTGTGTGTGTGTGCGTGTGTGTGTGTGTGAACATCAGCAGGAGAGGACTCTTTAAAGTAGAGACACTACATACTGATATTCACCTGAACATCAGCAGGAGAGGACTCTTTAAAGTAGAGACACTACATACTGAGATACACCTGAACATCAGCAGGAGAGGACTCTTTAAAGTAGAGACACTACATACTGATATACACCTGAACATCAGCAGGAGAGGACTCTTTAAAGTAGAGACACTACATACTGATATACACCTGAACATCAGCAGGAGAGGACTCTTTAAAGTAGAGACACTACTACTGATATACACCTGAACATCAGCAGGAGAGGACTCTTTAAAGTAGAGACACTACATACTGATATACACCTGAACATCAGCAGGAGAGGACTCTTTAAAGTAGAGACACTACATACTGATATAAACCTGAACATCAGCAGGAGAGGACTCTTTAAAGTAGAAACACTACATACTGATATACACCTGAACATCAGCAGGAGAGGACTCTTTAAAGTAGAGACACTACATACTGATATACACCTGAACATCAGCAGG
>CM070495.1:45988030-46000530 GCA_036324585.1 Champsocephalus esox
CACAGACACATCTTTGGAAAGCCAGAAAATTGCATTCATGCACGAATATTTTGAACTTAGGTTATTTTTATTGTTGTCTCTTTATCACACACACACGCTCGCACACACACACACACACACACACACACACACGCTTTTGGCATGAAACAAATGCTCTGACACCTTTTGTACAAAAATACAATGTTGGGTGGAGTTAGCAGACAGCTGAGCTGAGAGGAAGCGAGATACTTCTCTTCTGAATACACTTCTTTACTCAAGCATCCAGATCTGTTCGGTCTCACTCTGCCTCTACTTGCCGTCTCAAAGCAGAAGCTAAAACCTTGACTGTAATCACGGTGCTTTGAGCCTTTTGTCCTGAAATAGATGTTTGTGAGTGACTTTTGGTGAATGCCTGCAGAGTGGAAAACAGTACCAATGGGAAGCAGAGGCTGAATATAAAAGAATACGTGAGACAGATCTGCATCAATCCGATCTGAGGAGATCATGCCGTCCAAGGAGAGACAACGGGGAGAAGACATGATACTGAGAAGCTAACGAATGCTCACTGAAATATGTGCTGCCTCAATGCAAGATAAATCTGATATGATGGAATCAGACATCTAAGAGAATTATTAGATTCCATATCCCAATATTGATGTTGAAGCCGTATAATGCCGCTCCCTAGAAACATTGAGACATTAAAGGCAAGAAGAGATGAAAGAATGAAGCTAACGAATGCTAACTGTAACATTTGCTGACTTATAAAAGCAAACGGCCTGCAGGAAACCTTCTTTCCTTTTAGATGTCTTCGTTACTTTTAGGTTTGCGTCTTTGCACGGCACTATGGATATATAGTTAACAAAGACAAAGCAACTTAAGAACTCAAAACAGCCACAACAACATAAAGTTGGAAGCTAACAGATACTAGCTCTGGAACTATAAATGCAAACCGCCAGCACAAAAAGGAAACTATCACGGGCCGTTTCTCAATCTCGAGGAAACTGGCTTCCAAGCCAATATTTCAAGGATGCCACGTCATCGAGTGCCGCCGAAGGACTGTTCCAATCTCCAGCATACTTGGAATTCCACCGAGGCCGCATCCTTGGCTTGGGGGAAATTTCGAGGCTGCACATAGAGGTAGACTTCGCGTCCTTAAAATCCCCACAATGCTTTGCGCACGGATTTCAAAAACCCTTGCGGAGAATGGCTGAACCGACGCAGCACACGTTGAAATGTCAGTATGTAGTGGCGTAGAACATGTGTTGGTAAATATGTGACTTTGTTACATTTGTTTGTTTTCACCAAAAATGTGTTCGTGAAAGTAAAGCAAGTTCATAATTAGATCGACGTCGTGAGGGATTTATTTCGGTTCAGTTTATGTTGAAACCGTTAGAGAGAGTGGCACACTTGTGAGCCTGTTCCATTCTTCTTCGTTTTCCGAAGCCGTGGCTTGGAAGCATATTTGCTTCGTTTCTGAAGGAAGTGACTTGGAAGTACGCGACTACCAAGCCAGCATCCTCAAGATTGAGAAACGGCCACAGACTTGCTGCGTCTTCTTTCTTTTCCTTTTGAGGTCTTTGTCTCCGCAGAGATTTATCTTAAACAAAGACAAATCAACTTCCCTTTCGGCGGGAAGACAGACCGTCTCCGACCTTCAGGCCTCTCAGGAATCGATCTTGAGTCCATAAGTTTGTACCGATTGAGCAAACAGAGAAGAAGTGACTGTTTGAGAGCGCTCTGATTGTTATGACTCACCGATCCACACATGCACACGAACAAACACTTCGAGCTTGTATTTGAAAAAGCAAAACATCCTCTGCTCGCTCTCATCTGTGTGTTACGGGAATCTGAATCTGTGCAACCTGCAGATCAAACAACCACACGCTGAGTTATATCCCATCTCTGCCATAATCCCCGTTAAGAGAGCTTGAAAGGAAGCGTCCTGCCCGAGCTGTGAGGATGAAGAGGATGGTGAGGAATATATGATGAAGAAAGAAGGAGAGAAATGCATCTGAGAGACAAACGGGGGGGGGGACAAAAACATTATTCCATATCCTGATTATCAATCTGAACCAGGGTGCTTCCACATCGCCTAACTTTGTGTAACAACCGTTAGAAGAACTGCTATTACTTTGCTCAACGACAGCAGCCTCGTCCATCCGTACCAAATAGACCAGGGCTCTTCAATTAGCTTGGAATGGGGCCGGTTGATGAAAATGATCCAAAGCAGGAAAAAGATGGCTTGAAATACGAGCAATCATATTGAGAGCTTCAGATCCAGTAAATACTACAACAGCATAGTGCAGTGCATATATTGTGTTTACTTAAATCAAACAACAAGGCCTTTAGAGATCTGAATGGCACAGAACTCAGTACATGTGATGCTAATTTCAACCATCAACACCATTTAATTTGATTTAATTTAGGTGAAATGATCTAATAGTTCACACAACACAGCAATTTAGGGCCCACACACAAACAGTGCATATTATGGTATAATAACAATAAAGACATGTGAGCCATCCCACACCAATTGCTTAATTAAAAGCAAAACAAATGATCAAAAGACTTGAATTAATTACCAAACCACAACACACAGCCTTTTAAAGCTCAAACCTTATTTGATTAACATACCTGAGTGATAACTGACATACAGTGGTGACGTGAAGTCATGTGACCGTGCTGTAGTTCCTCTATAGCCCAACATTAGCCACCTTTAGCTTAGCGGTGGTGACGTGAAGTCATGTGACCGTGCTGTAGTTCCTTTATAGCCCAACATTAGCCTCCTTTAGCTTAGCGGTGGTGACGTGAAGTCATGTGACCGTGCTGTAGTTCCTTTATAGCCCAACATTAGCCACCTTTAGCTTAGCGGTGGTGACGTGAAGTCATGTGACCGTGCTGTAGTTCCTTTATAGCCCAACATTAGCCACCTTTAGCTTAGCGGTGGAGACGTGAAGTCATGTGACCGTGCTGTAGTTCCTTTATAGCCCAACATTAGCCACATTTAGCTTAGCGGTGGTGACGTGAAGTCATGTGACCGTGCTGTAGTTCCTTTATAGCCCAACATTAGCCACCTTTAGCTTAGCGGTGGAGACGTGAAGTCATGTGACCGTGCTGTAGTTCCTTTATAGCCCAACATTAGCCTCCTTTAACTTAGCTGTGGTGACGTGAAGTCATGTGACCGTGCTGTAGTTCCTCTATAGCCCAACATTAGCCACATTTAGCTTAGCGGTGGTGACGTCATGAACCTGTCTTATTGTTTTAAGGATCTTCTCCTACCACCACAGCTTCAGTCGTTTACCATGGTTTGAGTATTTTCTCATAAACTGGCTCGTTTATCATGATTGTCTTTCTACCCTAAAACACTGCAGGGAGCTGGAAACACACTGAGTTTCCTCAACGAGCTTCACTGCCAACATCAGTGAGTAATGGACACAGATTTTACGACGAAATAACTGTATTACGAAACAATGGCATCAACAGAGTAATCGCCTGCAGTCAAAACTCCTTTAATTAAGTAACTTCAGAAATAAATAATTCAACAGTGTGAATACAAGCTCAGCACTTCTCTTGAACTATGAAGCATTAATCATGAAGCTGTAACATATATAACGGAGACTGTAAACCTGCTTCACTTCATGATCTGCATTTAATTCACTAATGCTGAGGCTGTGGATGTATTAAGCTGTTTACATTATTATGCTCATAACAGTTTAATTTTCATGAAGTAACAATCCAAATGTTCTTCTTCACCTTATTTTTGTTTTTTCAAACCCAAATCGGAGAACTGACTGCAGGTGTATTATTATTTTATTATTATTATTATTAAGCTAGCAAACCCAACACACTCTCCCTCCATAATCGTCCAGGAGCGACGTTTGGTCAGTGTCCGTGGCGTGCAGTTGTGACGCTCCTAGGCTCCTTCAGTGTCATAAAGGGACGCAAAGAGCTTTCAACTGATTGCAATGTATTCCCATCTGGATCGGGATGTGACGCTCATGGAAGCACGGCATTGGCTTGCCTGTCACCACGTTTAGCAGATGGCTGTGACTTTGGGCTTTTTGTGTGTATGTGTACACCCGGAAGTAAGTATTCCTCTTACTGTGGATTGATTTCACAGTGATATCTGCTCTACTCATCGACTAACACCAGATTAATATATATACCCACATGCCAGATAAGGTCAGAAGAGCTTTATGTAACAGCTGGTCTTATGTCTCTGACCCCTGTGATAACATTACATTACATTAATTGATGAGCCTGAAACATGCACATGTCAAGGTTCAGAGGCACATGTTGCAAATATGGCAGGAGCCATCGATCAGCTTAAGATATACTTTATTGATCCCAAGTTGGAACATTTGCGTTACATCAGCATGTGTAACAGTTAAATATGCAGTGGTGTTTATTTGTAAATCATTTAGTATAATCACACAAATGCTGTGTTTTATATTCAACAGTTCTGTGTTCTTTATTTATTGATTGTTCAATACCTGACAAGGCCGGAGATGAAATATCTGCATACATCTTATAAGAGTATAATACATTATGTATAATATCAGTTCAAATAAGTGCTTCAACATAGTTAACATTGCTGGAGGTATGCACACATATTGATAGATGTCTTGTAATGCACTACTGAGGAACCTGCAACCCAAGTTTTTCATTCAGTGCAGAACTACACCACAGTTGTGTAGGCCTATATGATATGTCAATAAACCTTAGAACATCTTGACATCTTGAAAGGGATGTGCAAAATAGTCATTACATACAGTCTTTAATTAACTATTAGGAGAGAATAACGAGTAATGAATATACTTTATAGGGATCCTATTAATATCTAATAATAAAAATAATTAAATTCAATAACATGCTTTAACCACCAGGTGTCCCTTTATATCAGCTGTGCACCTTTATGGTGTAAATGCAGCCTATCTACCAATTGGATCAAATATAAAAGTGAGCCGAATTAGTGTTGATACTGCAAGGAGACGTAATGTGTGAAGAGAAATGTAAGATGTTGTTTAATGGCTGATATATTTATGATCCACGTCACGTTTTTAGTTTTGGCAGTTCTTCGTTTGTCGAGTCTTCTCATCAGGGCTATAAATACAGAACTGCGGCAGATATGTAATATGTAATGCAGCCGAACCGTGTATTACAATGCCGTTATGTGATGACTTCCAAAGAGAAAAGCAAGAACACTCGGAATAAAGTATTATTTTATTTTGGGTCTGTTTCCGGTATTTGTTAATGACGATGTGCTCTGAGATGTGAGACTGGAATTGCACAGGGGCAAATAACGTATCTTTAGATGCGGATTGTGTTAAACTAATATGTTTAGGCTGCGGACCAACACTATACATTGACGGGGAAGGGGGTAGCAATACAGATAACACCATTAAACAGTTACACAACATAACAGAAATAATATCGATAGCAGCGTCCCTAGCAACCACCTTGGTAACAATGAAAACGTTGGACGCAATTTCCTGAAGTAATCTTCGTAATAACTAGCAAACTAAAGATCATGTGCATCCACTGCACACATCATCTGAAATAACAACTCATATTTCTCGCATCAATGACATCAAAACGCATTTTAATGGCCAAACTAACTTTAAAATAGGCATTTTACACCGAGAATAAAACGAAGTTCGGCCATGTTTTTCTTTTCTGCAGGGAGAAATTTGAAGATCACGTGACATCAAACAGAGCTTATGGTGTAGTCCAAACGATAGCTGGGGATTCTGGGTAGTGTAGTGTCTTCTGCCATCCTTTACTCCGAAAACATATTTGTCTCTCTGAATCGAAGGGGAAAAATACAAAAGCATTGCACACAATTTAAACCAATCACTGTTGTGTAATCAACAAGGATACTCTGGTGTTAGTCGATGAGTAGTGCAGATATCACTGTAAAATCAATCCACAGTAAGAGGAGTACTTACTTCCGGGTGTACAATTCTCCGTTATCCAATGGGAATGGACGCTCACATTGCCTTTAAGGGCAGCGGCATAAACGAACGCCGTGCTTCCATGAGCGTCACATCCCGCCGCAGATGGGAATACATTGCAATCAGTTGAAAGCTCTTTGCGTCCCTTGATGACGCTGAAGGAGCCTAGGAGCGTCACAACTGCACGCCACGGACACTGACCAAACGTCGCTCCTGGACGCTTAGGGAGGGAGAGTGTGTTGCAGTTAGAGAAATAGCGAGCGTTAGCTAGTTTGTGAAGTAGATGGATAGATAGATAGATGTTCCTATTTGAACTTTCTTGCACTAGATGATGATTCATGCATACGAGAACATGTGTGATTTGATGAAAGCGTCAGTCTTTCAATCCAGAGCCATTAAGCTGCGACTCTGCAGGCATTCCCAAAATAGCTCCAGCTCCGTTAAATATTTCAGTTACTCAGATGGTAGCATGAGGAGGAAGAGGAGGAGGAAGAGGAGGAGGGGATGAAACATCAAAATAACCCCCCAACAAAAACACCATCATCATCGCCATCAGCGTTCCTTCATCTCGGCTCCAGTTCGGAACAATTCTGCAATCATTTGATGCTCAAGGCTGCAGACGGAGAGAACGGCAGCTGCTTTTTAAAGCCAAACGGTGAAGTTGCCAAAGCCACAGTTGCCATGTTTTTTAAACACAAACAAACCCCTTACAAATCTAATCTAATTGCACTTACTAAAGCTCATTCAGTTCCCAACCACACTCACATCTAATTCAGGACTTCCTGCTGCCGGAGTGAGACGTACACGGGGTTTGGATGTAATAACACGTCTGGCAGCCATCTTTAGCATGTAGCATGTAGCATGTAGCATATTAACCTGTGTTTGTTAGATCTGCAGCAGACTAGCTTTAAAGTAGAGACACTACAAACTGACATACACCTGAACATCAGCAGGAGAGGACTCTTTAAAGTAGAGACACTACATACTGACATACACCTGAACATCAGCAGGAGAGGACTCTTTAAAGTGGAGACACTACATACTGATATACACCTGAACATCAGCAGGAGAGGACTCTTTAAAGTAGAGACACTACATACTGATATACACCTGAACATCAGCAGGAGAGGACTCTTTAAAGTAGAGACACTACATGCTGATATACACCTGAACATCAGCAGGAGAGGACTCTTTAAAGTAGAGACACTACATACTGATATACACCTGAACATCAGCAGGAGAGGACTCTTTAAAGTAGAGACACTACATGCTGATATACACCTGAACATCAGCAGGAGAGGACTCTTTAAAGTAGAGACACTACAAACTGACATACACCTGAACGTCAGCAGGAGAGGACTCTTTAAAGTAGAGACACTACATACTGATATACACCTGAACATCAGCAGGAGAGGACTCTTTAAAGTAGAGACGCTACATACTGATATACACCTGAACATCAGCAGGAGAGGACTCTTTAAAGTAGAGACGCTACATACTGATATACACCTGAACATCAGCAGGAGAGGACTCTTTAAAGTAGAGACGCTACATACTGATATACACCTGAACATCAGCAGGAGATGACTCTTTAAAGTAGAGACACTACATACTGATATACACCTGAACATCAGCAGGAGAGGACTCTTTAAAGTAGAGACACTACATACTGATATACACCTGAACATCAGCAGGAGAGGACTCTTTAAAGTAGAGACACTACATACTGATATACACCTGAACATGATCAGGAGAGGACTCTTTAAAGTAGAGACACTACATACTGATATACACCTGAACATCAGCAGGAGAGGACTCTTTAAAGTAGAGACACAACATACTGATATACACCTGAACATCAGCAGGAGAGGACTCTTTAAAGTAGAGACACTACATACTGATATACACCTGAACATCAGCAGGAGAGGACTCTTTAAAGTAGAGAAACTACATACTGATATACACCTGAACATCAGCAGGAGAGGACTCTTTAAAGTAGAGACACTACACACTGATATACACCTGAACATCAGCAGGAGAGGACTCTTTAAAGTAGAGACACTACATACTGATATACACCTGAACATCAGCAGGAGAGCACTCTTTAAAGTAGAGTCACTACATACTGATGTACACCTGAACATCAGCTGGAGAGGACTCTTTAAAGTAGAGACACTACATACTGATATACACCTGAACATCAGCAGGAGAGGACTCTTTAAAGTAGAGACACCACATACTGATATACACCTGAACATCAGCAGGAGAGGACTCTTTAAAGTAGAGACACTACATACTGATATACACCTGAACGTCAGCAGGACAGGACTCTTTAAAGTAGAGACAGTACATACTGATATACACCTGCACATCAGCAGGAGAGGACTCTTTAAAGTAGAGACAGTACTGATATACACCTGAACATCAGCAGGAGAGGACTCTTTAAAGTAGAGACACTACATACTGATATACACCTGAACATCAGCAGGAGAGGACTCTTTAAAGTAGAGACACTACATACTGATATACACCTGAACATCAGCAGGAGAGGACTCTTTAAAGTAGAGACACTACATACTGATATACACCTGAACATCAGCAGGAGAGGACTCTTTAAAGTAGAGACACTACATACTAATATACACCTGAACATCAGCAGGAGAGGACTCTTTAAAGTAGAGACAGTACTGATATACACCTGAACATCAGCAGGAGAGGACTCTTTAAAGTAGAGACACTACATACTGATATACACCTGAACATCAGCAGGAGAGGACTCTTTAAAGTAGAGACACTACATACTGATATACACCTGAACATCAGCAGGAGAGGACTCTTTAAAGTAGAGACACTACATACTGATATACACCTGAACATCAGCAGGAGAGGACTCTTTAAAGTAGAGACACTACATACTAATATACACCTGAACATCAGCAGGAGAGGACTCTTTAAAGTAGAGACACTACATACTGATATACACCTGAACATCAGCAGGAGAGGACTCTTTAAAGTAGAGACACTACATACTGATATACACCTGAACATCAGCAGGAGAGAACTCTTTAAAGTAGAGACACTACATACTGATATACACCTGAACATCAGCAGGAGAGGACTCTTTAAAGTAGAGACACTACATACTGATATACACCTGAACATCAGCAGGAGAGGACTCTTTAAAGTAGAGACACTACATACTGATATACACCTGAACATCAGCAGGAGAGGACTCTTTAAAGTAGAGGCACTACATACTGATATACACCTGAACATCAGCAGGAGAGGACTCTTTAAAGTAGAGACAGTACTGATATACACCTGAACATCAGCAGGAGAGGACTCTTTAAAGTAGAGACAGTACTGATATACACCTGCACATCAGCAGGAGAGGACTCTTTAAAGTAGAGACAGTACTGATATACACCTGAACATCAGCAGGAGAGGACTCTTTAAAGTAGAGACAGTACTGATATACACCTGCACATCAGCAGGAGAGGACTCTTTAAAGTAGAGACACTACATACTGATATACACCTGAACATCAGCAGGAGAGGACTCTTTAAAGTAGAGACAGTACTGATATACATACACACAGTTAGTATTGATCTCTTCTTGGAAGTGATGCAGTGGTCGGTCTATATCTCAGACATGTATGAGCGTCCATCTCTCCTCCGTTACTGAGCCCATTACAAAGTGAGAGAACATGAGCAGTGTGACAGCGGTCAACAACAACAGGAAGTACAAATGGATAATACATAGGTAAATAATAACTAAAACAATACAACCAACAAACTACATATTGGTGATATTGAACCCACATTACCCACAATGCAACTGGACCACCCAAATTCTGGTCAAGTGAGTGAGTGAGTGAGTGAGTGAGTGAGTGAGTGATGTGAGTGAGTGAGTGAGTGAGTGAGTGTGTGTGTGTGTGTGTGTGTGTGTGTGTGTGTGTGTGTGTGTGTGTAAGAGGTTGAGAAGACCTGAGAAACAGATGTATAAGTACAGACCATTTTCCATTACATTAACTAGTTAAAAAACTGTGTTACTGATTACATTTTTTTAAGGTAATTCGAATACCCTGGGCGAATAGTCCGATAATCCAAAGATCAGCTCCTAAGTTCTAACCCTATCGTCTATTCCTTGACCTCTGAGTGAAAGGTCACGGGGTTAAGGGATAGTGGATAGGAGAGTTCAAAAGGACTTAGGAGAAGAGACTGCGGTACTTTAGAGAATCAGAATGCACTCTCACTATCCCACGTGTTTCTGATGCGCCAGCGGACGTCATTGTGTGCGTCTGCTGCTGTGGGGTAACCATGGAAACCACAGTTTTCTATCCAGCGGACTACAACATGGATGTTCAATAAGAACGAGGGACTGCTGTGAACTCATCCAGAGACTCTGCTCCGTGCTCTGATGCTGCTGCTCTGCTTTGTGAACGTGGACAACAGAGAAACAGATTCTTCAGGACCAAAGCTGGAACTGAGAGAAAGAGGAAAGTGAAACTTATGCTCGTCCCCCTCTCCCTCCGGTCCACATTAACACACATGATCCCAACACGTATGATCGATGAACTAAAGATCTTAAATCAATACAGATGTATTTATTATAAACGTTAGTCCTTAACATCTGTCTCTGTGTGTATCACCATTCAGACATCTTTAGAAGCTGAACAAACCCCCACAGCTCAGTGAAGACTGAGAGACTTCATTTGATCATTTCAGTGAAAACTAACGTTCATATTTCTCTCTTTGTTATAATACTGATGAACGTTCAGAACAAAGCTCTTTGTAACTCACCACCTATGTTTTAAAATGCTTAATAAGCACCGTAACGTTTCATGATATCATTTCTCCGTCAAAATCCGTTGTTTCCGTGAACGGCCGCCTGTTGAGTGACGGCACATGCTGCGGCTGCAATGCATTGTGGGGACAGCACTTTCGCTTCTCCTGTCAGTTAGGGAGGTCCAGTGGTTCCTAAGCTAAAGGAGGCTATAAAGGAAGCTTTGAAACCTCCTTTCCTTTCATCTAGAGGATTGGAACGGCACTTATCGCGGCTGCCACTGAGGGACCTCCGGGTCAGTTCACGCGGTTAGGAAGGTTCCTGAGCTGAACGGACTATTCGACTGCAGCCTTTGTCTTTGTATCCTGATTACTTCATCTCCTTACTCCCCAGCCTGCCTCCTTGTCACCAGATCATTCATCTTTCTCCCACAATCCTTCACTCTAATACCTGTCATGAGAGACCTCCCCCCCCCCTGCAGGATCCAGGCAGTGCATTAGCTGATTAAACAGAGAGATGAAGCTCCTCCTCCTTTCATCTTCCTCCCCCTCCCCCTCCTCCTTCATGTCTCTCCAATATGTCGACTACATTTCACTCCAAAGCATTTTCTCTTTCTCCTCATTTCCAAAGTATTGTATTCTTCCCTGCATTCCGCCTTTGTTTGGTTTCAAACACTACGTGGCCTGAACACACGCTGAGCTTCAGGGAGGATGCAGATATAAAAACCCAAATGTTCACATCAAGAAACATCTTCAGCACCTTGAGGAGACGTGCAGCGTCTCCTCAAGGTGCTGAAACCACACGCTGAAGAAGCTCAGAACACAACGGAGACATGGGGACACTAAAGAGTGACGCACACAGCTGGAGACCAGGGGACACTAAAGAGTGACGCACACAGCTGGGAGACCAGGGGACACTAAAGAGTGACGCACACAGCTGGAGACCAGGGGACACTAAAGAGTGACGCACACAGCTGGAGACCAGGGGACACTAAAGAGTGACCCACACAGCTGGAGACCAGGGGACACTAAAGAGTGACGCACACAGCTGGGAGACCAGGGGACGCTAAAGAGTGACGCACACAGCTGGGAGACCAGGGGACACTAAAGAGTGACGCACACAGCTGGGAGACCAGGGGACACTAAAGAGTGACGCACACAGCTGGGAGACCAGGGGACACTAAAGAGTGACGCACACAGCTGGAGACCAGGGGACACTAAAGAGTGACGCACACAGCTGGAGACCAGGGGACACTAAAGAGTGACGCACACAGCTGGAGACCAGGGGACACTAAAGAGTGAAGCGCACAGTTGGGAGACCAGGGGACACTAAAGGGTGACGCACACAGCTGGGAGACCAGGGGACACTAAAGAGTGACGCACACAGCTGGAGACCAGGGGACAATAAAGAGTGACGCACAGAGCTGAGAGACCAGGGGACACTAAAGAGTGACGCACACAGCTGGAGACCAGGGGACACTAAAGAGTGACGCACACAGCTGAGAGACCAGGGGACACTAAAGAGTGACGCACACAGCTGAGAGACCAGGGGACACTAAAGATTGACGCACACAGCTGGAGACCAGGGGACACAAAAGAGTGACGCACAGAGCTGGAGACCAGGGGACACTAAAGAGTGATGCACAGAGCTGGAGACCAGGGGACACTAAAGAGTGACACACACAGCTGGAGACCAGGGGACACTAAAGAGTGACGCACACGGCTGGGAGACTAGGGGACACTAAAGAGTGACGCACACAGCTGGAGACCAGGGGACACTAAA
>CM070495.1:46005530-46010530 GCA_036324585.1 Champsocephalus esox
CAACATGTGTCCCCTCTTCTTCATGTCTCTTCTACATCAACACGTGTCCCCTCTTCTTCATGTCTCTTCTACATCAACATGTGTCCCCTCTTCTTCATGTCTCTTCTACATCAACATGTGTCCCCTCTTCTCCATGTCTCTTCTACATCAACATGTGTCCCCTCTTCTCCATGTCTCTTCTACATCAACATGTGTCCCCTCTTCTCCATGTCTCTTCTACATCAACATGTGTCCCCTCTTCTCCATGTCTCTTCTACATCAACATGTGTCCCCTCTTCTCCATGTCTCTTCTACATCAACATGTGTCCACTCTTCTCCATGTCTCTTCTACATCAACATGTGTCCCCTCTTCTCCATGTCTCTTCTACATCAACATGTGTCCCCTCTTCTCCATGTCTCTTCTACATCAACATGTGTCCCCTCTGTGGACAGAGACTCTGAAAGCTTCAGGAACAAAGATTGTCTCTCTTTTTGATCCATTTCTATAAAAACCTGTCTGAAAATGAGCTGATCAGATTTTGGCCACTTTATGATGTCATAACGATGTGTTGTCTTGGTAACCATTAGCCAATCAGCAACCAGGGTAACATCCCTGAACCTCCTCTAGAGCACCATTGAGTTCTTTGTCTCCAGATGTCTCTCAGAGGGGCGTGGGGGAGGGGCTCCTTGTTTTCATCTGAAGTGACAGACAGAGAATCAGCTCTTTGGAAACAGGGCTGAAACAGAGGGGATTATGGGTAATGCTGCAATGACCTGTTTGGTGTTTCAGCCAATCAGAGACAGGCTCTGGATATACCTCAGACCTGTGATACACTGATGAGGAACAGTGCGATCGGGGCCTTTACGTTTGTGTAGAATAATAATGCTCACGTTTCATTTCATGTTATTTGCATTCTTGTTTTCCACGTTAGAAACACAGATGGATCCTCTGAGGCTCAGCGCTTCAGAGAGCGGCATCTCAGCTCTTTGACCCAGATCCAGCCCGAGTGCATTAGTCATGAGGAGGCGGAGCTTCTGTTCAGCAGCATTATTATTATCTGCATGACGGGAGAGAGAGCCACGCTTCCAGGAGAGCCAGATCCCTGCTTGATGTTTGCTGGCAGAGATAACCGAGATTCCAAATGTAAATCCACCTCTGCGTATTCCTGCAGCGAATACTGAGTGCCCCCCGCCCGCCCCCCCGCTGTGCATCGACAAGCTGCTGTCTAAGGCAAGCATGACTAAGGAAACAAAACATGAAACCAAAGTGTTTCATGCACTTCTTCACAAAAGCACGTTCCCGACAGAACGGCAGGAGAGAGTCCCCCCTGCTGTGTGAGCTTTTATACCTCGCTTTATCAGAACACGATGAAGACGATGATGATTTGAGAACCGAGCAGACATCTCTAAAGCTTGTGGCGTTGTTGAAACCCCGCTGTGATCTTAGAGCTGCTTTCTCTACGAAACTGAAGCAGGCAAGAGGCGCTTTCACACCGGAGTACTTTCCCCCCGAACTCGGCCGATAGGGGGGAGATTAGGTTTCACACCAGAAAGGATCTGGAACCAGTCCCTAGTTCGCGCAAACCTTTCCACCCCCAGATCGTCCCTGCTAGAGAGGTGGTACTTTCCTGGGGAGGAAATGGTTCGTGGGTGTGTCGGCCACACTCACAATTTCTGATTGGCTGGGCGAATTGCAAACCACGCCCCGTAAAACTCCGAAAAGTTTTGTGAAGCCGCCATTGTATTTGCTGGCATTAGCATTATTAGCATTATTAGCATTATTAGCATTAGCCCGGCCAGCGCACCAACGGAGAGAGAATAACTTATGGCAACACAAAAGAAAACATGGGATGGGTGCAGATGAGGAGGCGCTCTGACGATTTACTCGGGAGACGCGACCCAGCAGCTTCTACTGAAGCCTAGGGATGTCCCGATCACTTTTTTTGCTTCCGATCCGATTCCGATCATTTGATTTTGACAATCTGCCGATACCGATTTTTCCCGATCCGATCGTTATGCAATGCGTTAAGAGAGAGAAAGGTAACAGATAACGGCTGGTCCTCCAACGCGATGAGTTCAGCTATCTGGCTGTTCTCTGTTCTGGGGCAGTTTCTCTTTCCTTCTGAAAGCCTCTGAAAGTGTCGGTTGTCTCCGTGCCGTTCCCCGAGTGGCCGCTGTGTACTCGCCGTGTTGTTGTTGTTGTTTGTTTCTCAGGTGGCGTGTTAGATTGGTCGTGTTGAACGTAGCTCTGTTCTTTCCACCACGCGGAACCTCCGCCTTGCAAACATTGCATCTGGCTGTTACCCTGCCTTCGCTTTCAGTTTCATAATACTTCCAAACTCCTGACCTCTGCTCCGTCCCGCCTCCCGAGTCTCCAGCTGGACGTAGCCTCTCGTTAGCTTGCTGCTGCTATCAGACACTGCGCCCACTCTGTTGCTCTGAGAGGAATCAACCAGGTCTGAAAGCAAGCCCAAAGGAAGCAACACATACATGATGTTGAGTCATTTTAAACCAAAGCTAAGTCCTCAGGATGACTTTAAGACGTGAACATATATATATATATATAAAACATTTTTAAAAAAATCCCGATCCCCGATTTTCTGAAAATCACGTGATCGGCTCCGATCCCCGATCACGTGATCGGATCGGGACATCTCTACTGAAGCCAATCCCCAACTCCGGGGACTCCGGCCGGCAGTATACGCCGTGAAGTGGTTTGCGGCCTGCCAGTAAACCCAAAGCAGAAGAAGAAGAAGTGACGTCAGCGGCTTCATTTGCCTAATCCTCCCCCAGGGACTTGTTCTGGTGTGAACGCGATCTGCTAGGACAGTTCCAGGGACTTTCGAATGATTAGTTTAGGCCCCCCCACTTCTACCATGTGGAAAGTCCGTGAATCGGTCTCTCCACTCGCCGCCCTCTGTAGAGCGCATATCATTCATATCAAATCCCTCCCACTTGCTGATTGAGAGAAAGCCCAAATCAAAGAAACTCCGTACCGTGTTTTCACTGCTGCTTGGCACCGAGGCAGATTCTCACAGCGCGCGCATGTTCAAGGAGTGTTGTTGACAGCTCAGACCTGTTGTATGAAGCGATGCCGGTAGCGGAGGGAAGGCACACACCAAGTGTTCAGGACATGGATAATACAGCGAAAATCAAAGCTGACGATCTCTTGGTTTGATATGTGTTCTCCCCAGACACCATGGACATGAGGACACTTCAAAGAAGAGGACAGGAAGTCATCAGCTGCAGCAGTTCATCAGTTAGCAGTGATGGCGGCGGAGGGGTTTCGTCTTTATGTCTTGATAGAGAGATACACACACTGAATAGTTGAGATGAGAAAAGGCATCGTAATGCCAGGTCGCTGGTATTTATCACGTGAACAGGGAACATGGATACCCCTCTCTCTGGGCGCATGTGACACCATGACGTAGAGACGCAGTCAGCGTGTTTCACTGGAGCCTCAGTTCCATGAGAGATTATTTTCTGAGTTCTCTCTCAAAATGATAATGTGCATTATGTTTTAATTACCTTCTTATCATTCAGAAGCCGTTTGTGTGTGTTTATGTTTTCCTGAGTGCTTATAGGCCAGTTCCATCCCAGTGTTCAGTTCACTGTTTATTTTCTGCTCACATTACAGACTAGCTAATATTCGACTGCTTGGGACTTTGAGTCTTCAACATGTCCAAGGTCACAGACTGGGACTTCCTTCAGAGTCAGTTGTGTTTCATTCAGTAGACTTGTTGTGATGCAATGTGAGAGAGCACACTGCTCAGTACACAGTGATCACTCCACCACCTCTCTTGACCTCTAGGCGCTTGAGAGCGAGGCAGAGGCCGAGCAGGGACCGTGGAGAGAGGTCGGTGCTGAGGTGAGCGGTGAGAGGGGAATTCATTTCATTTCAAACCTTTATTTACCCAGGCGTATCCCATTGAGATCATTGGGAGACCTGCTATGGTACATGCAATGACAGTTCAGAGTCAGTTGTGATGTGGACTCTCATGTTGATGAAGTCAGTGGGATATTGAACAGGAAGCATCTCAGTCACGGGGCGTCATGTGACCAACACAGACGGAAGAGCAACATTCAAGTCAATGATACCTTTCCAGGTGAACTGAACGTCCGTCTGCCTCAGTGTTAATAAATGCTCACAGAAGGATTCACAAATGTATTTTGCGATTTATATATAAATGACTCCACAACAATATCTCTCAATGCACTCGCACATATTTATTGTCTTTATAAATGTACAAAAAACGGGCATTTAAACTGCTTTTTATCAATTCAAAGACGGCTCAGAATTAATAATCAAATATGTTTCCTTTCTTTCCTGCTGGATGAAATTACAAAATGTACCCATCATGTTCCTCGAGCTCGTGTAGCCACAGGAAAGTATCAAACCACCATCTACTATTTTTTTTTCGTGGGGGGGAGGACCCCCTCCACGTTCAGGATGCTTCCGACGCCCATGGACTACACTGAAACAAAGAGGTTGAATTGTCATTTCTTAATTATATTTATAATTTCAGCTTAACTATAGAATTGACTCGAATGTTAGTTTTCATTTGAAATAAACCCGTATGATATCACCTGAAAGAGGCCCTGTATGTTGTCTGTGGTGCTCCCTCTCCTGTAGCGTGTTACATGGTGCATGTAAACGGTCTGCAGAGTTTCTCTCCCACACCCCAACACATTCGCCTGTATGTCTGAATCATACGTGAATGAGTCATGTTAGTGAAGTGCAAGTGCTAAACTCACAGACAGCCAACACACAGGGGAGAGCGCGGCACCCACACACAGCCAGCACACAGAGCCCCCCCCGCTGTGAGACCAACCAGCTCCTCTTGTTTAAACCTCCATAGTTCAGACTGCATCGAGCACACAGGCACTGCTTTGTCCCCCCCCCAACACAACAACAAAGAGAAGCTTCATAACTAGTCTTGCCTCACAAGGCGTGCGGAGAACCCGTCTTCAGGTCGGAGCTGCGTCACAGAGACGAAGTGGAGATAGAGTTCACAGCGGGG
>CM070495.1:46015530-46030530 GCA_036324585.1 Champsocephalus esox
CACACACAGAGACAGACACACACACACACACACAGAGACAGACACACACAGAGACAGACACACACACACACACACAGACGACACACACACACACACGAGACGACACACGAGACACACACACACACACACAGAGACAGACACACACACACACACAGAGACAGACACACACACACACACAGAGACAGACACACACCACACACAGAGACAGACACACACACACACACACAGAGACAGACACACACACACACAGAGACAGACACACACACACAGAGACAGACACACACACACACACACAGAGACAGACACACACACACACACGAGACAGACACACACAGAGACAGACACACACACACACACAGAGAGACAGACACACACACACACACACACAGAGACAACACACACACACACACACAGAGACACACACACACACACACAGAGACAGACACACACACACACACACACACACAGAGACAGACACACACACACACACAGAGACAGACACACACACACACAGAGACACACAGAGGGGGTGGGGGGGGAACACTTGCTTTAATACGACAGTGTTTCCCGAAGCAAAGAAAATGAATGTCATTGAAAGTGTTCAGTGAAAACATCGTGTGAAATGATTCGCGTGGAGAAGCTTCGCCTATGACTCTTTGGAGCTCCACCAAGAAAGAGTTCAGTTGAATGTTTTGTCTTCATCGTATTGTTATATGTTGACATTAATCACATGCACCGACTTCCTACTCTCGTATTTCTATGATAATTGTCACCTATTTTATTATATCTTTGCATTTTCTGCTATCTTTGTATTTCATTTCCCGTCTAAGTTGTGCATCAAATACATTTCTTCCACGTTGAACCATACTGAGCATCAACCAGGTAAGACACGCAGGCACACACACACGCGCACACGCACACACACACACAGAGACACACACACACACACACATACCATGTATACATCACTTCAGGGGACATTACATTGACTTACATGCATTTCCTGGAGACTTATCCTAACCCTACCCTAACCAAGTCTTCACCCTGACATGAATGATCCCCCCTTATGGGGACCTCCAATTTGTCCCCATAAGGGAAGCCAGTCCCCACACGTGACTATGTAAACAGATTTAGGTCCCCACAAGGATAGTAATGCTAGGCCACACGCACACACACACACACACACACATCCACACACACAGAGACACACACACACACACATCCACACACACATCCACACACACAGAGACACACACAGAGACACACACACACACACACGCACCACACACACGCACACACACACATACCATGTATACATCACTTCAGGGGACATTACATTGACTTACATGCATTTCCTGGAGACTTATCCTAACCCTAACCATAACCAACACATGCCTAACCCTAACCCTAACCAAGTCTTCACCCTACACGTGAGTCCCCACACGTGACTGTGTAGGTTTAGGTCCCCACAAGGATAGTAATGCTAGGCCACACACACACGCATCCACACACACACACACATCCACACACACTCCTCCAACAATACTCCAACAATACAATACAAAATCAAAACTCCTCCAACAATACAGCATAAGATATATTTAAGACAATAAACCCGATTTAGAACACACATAGTGTAAGAAGAAACAAGAGAATAGAACAGTGCAGATTATGTTGCAGACTAATGTGCACTGCCATAAATAAATAACAACAATAAGCTGAATAATAATGCTGTGAGTGTTGTCAGAGACCAGGCACATGCAGGAGTCTGTAAACATGTAAATAGAATAAGATAAACAACAACAGGATATACAATTAAAATACTGAACAGCTGTCATTGTGATGAGCGTGAGCAGCAGCAGCAGCCTGCACATCACACCCTCCTGCTGAACACATACTTTACTACACAGTCCTGCGCACATGGCTCACACACACACACACGCGCACACACACACACGCGCACACACACACACACACACACACACACACTCACACACATCACTCAGGAGCAGAGAGTGTTACCGTGAGCGGGGAATCAGGAATCCGGAGTCTGCATTGTGTTCCGGAGCTCCGGAGGAAGAGGCTGCAGCTGTGAGAGAGTAATCCGACTGTCAGTGACAGTAACCCGGGGAGAGGAGGAGGAGCAGGGAGGGGGTGCGGTGCTCCGTCCAATTAGAAACAGCGTCACAGGAAACAAGGCAGGCCGAGCGCTGTGATTGGAGGAAGGGTGTCTGCTCTTTAGAGTAACATCTAAAAAAACAAATATGATGTAGGAATAAACTAAGCTTTAAATTGTTTAACTTTTCTTTTCTATTTGTATGATTATTATTATGAGTATTCTCATATTGTATTATTATAACTTTAAATGATCTTATTCTCATTAAGAAATATAGGAAATTACTTATATACTACTTTATATAATATAATATATAAGACGCTGGTAGTATTTTTTTTGATTTGGTAATATTATTTATCATTTATTAAATTGTTCTATGTGTTTTATTATTGTGTGTGGATGCAGGTCCTGTGGGGGTGCTGGGTGGATGCAGGTCCTGTGGAGGTGCTGGGTGTGTGTGTGCAGGTCCTGTGGAGGTGCTGGGTGTGGATGCAGGTCCTGTGGAGGTGCTGGGGTGTGGATGCAGGTCCTGTGGAGGTGCTGGGTGTGTGGATGCAGGTCCTGTGGAGGTGCTGGGTGTGTGCAGGTCCTGTGGAGGTGCTGGGTGTGTGCAGGTCCTGTGGAGGTGCTGGGTGTGTGGATGCAGGTCCTGTGGAGGTGCTGGGTGTGTGCAGGTCCTGTGGAGGTGCTGGGTGTGGATGCAGGTCCTGTGGAGGTGCTGGGTGTGTGGAGGTCCTGTGGAGGTGCTGGGTGTGTGGATGCAGGTCCTGTGGAGGTGCTGGGTGTGTGGATGCAGGTCCTGTGGAGGTGCTGGGTGTGTGGATGCAGGTCCTGTGGAGGTGCTGGGTGTGTGGATGCAGGTCCTGTGGAGGTGCTGGGTGTGTGGATGCAGGTCCTGTGGGGGTGCTGGGTGTGTGCAGGTCCTGTGGAGGTGCTGGGTGTGTGGAGGTCCTGTGGAGGTGCTGGGTGTGTGCAGGTCCTGTGGAGGTGCTGGGTGTGTGGATGCAGGTCCTGTGGAGGTGCTGGGTGTGTGGAGGTCCTGTGGAGGTGCTGGGTGTGGATGCAGGTCCTGTGGAGGTGCTGGGTGTGTGGATCAGGTCCTGTGGAGGTGCTGGGTGTGTGGATGCAGGTCCTGTGGAGGTGCTGGGTGTGTGGAGGTCCTGTGGAGGTGCTGGGTGTGTGGATGCAGGTCCTGTGGAGGTGCTGGGTGTGTGGATGCAGGTCCTGTGGAGGTGCTGGGTGTGTGCAGGTCCTGTGGAGGTGCTGGGGTGTGTGCAGGTCCTGTGGAGCTGCTGGGTGTGTGGATCAGGTCCTGTGGAGGTGCTGGGTGTGTGGATGCAGGTCCTGTGGAGGTGCTGGGTGTGTGGATGCAGGTCCTGTGGAGGTGCTGGGTGTGTGGAGGTCCTGTGGAGGTGCTGGGTGTGTGGATGCAGGTCCTGTGGAGGTGCTGGGTGTGTGGATGCAGGTCCTGTGGAGGTGCTGGGTGTGTGGATGCAGGTCCTGTGGAGGTGCTGGGTGTGGATGCAGGTCCTGTGGAGGTGCTGGGTGTGTGGATGCAGGTCCTGTGGAGGTGCTGGGTGTGTGGATGCAGGTCCTGTGGAGGTGCTGGGTGTGTGCAGGTCCTGTGGAGGTGCTGGGTGTGTGGATGCAGGTCCTGTGGAGGTGCTGGGTGTGTGGAGGTCCTGTGGAGGTGCTGGGTGTGTGGAGGTCCTGTGGAGGTGCTGGGTGTGTGGATGCAGGTCCTGTGGAGGTGCTGGGTGTGTGGATGCAGGTCCTGTGGAGGTGCTGGGTGTGTGGATGCAGGTCCTGTGGAGGTGCTGGGTGTGTGCAGGTCCTGTGGAGCTGCTGGGTGTGTGCAGGTCCTGTGGAGGTGCTGGGTGTGTGGATGCAGGTCCTGTGGAGGTGCTGGGTGTGTGGAGGTCCTGTGGAGGTGCTGGGTGTGGATGCAGGTCCTGTGGAGGTGCTGGGTGTGTGGAGGTCCTGTGGAGGTGCTGGGTGTGGATGCAGGTCCTGTGGAGGTGCTGGGTGTGTGGATGCAGGTCCTGTGGAGGTGCTGGGTGTGTGGAGGTCCTGTGGAGGTGCTGGGTGTGATGCAGGTCCTGTGGAGCTGCTGGGTGTGTGGAGGTCCTGTGGAGGTGCTGGGTGTGTGCAGGTCCTGTGGAGGTGCTGGGTGTGTGGAGGTCCTGTGGAGGTGCTGGGTGTGTGGAGGTCCTGTGGAGGTGCTGGGTGTGTGGATGCAGGTTCAAACCCCACTGCAGTCAGCATGTCGTTGTGTCCCTGAGACCCTTCACCCCAAAGGGCTCCTGAGGCGATCGCCCACAGTGTGAGTGTGTGAGTCGCTTTGGAGGAAAGCGTCTAACAAGTGACATGTGATGTGAACCTTCACTGTTTCATGAGATCATCCAAACCTAAATATATCTGTCCATCTTTGTCTCCATCACATGCTGCCCCCTGCTGGGAGGGAGGAGGAGGTGCTGTCTACGGTGGCCGGCAGGTGCAAACGCGGAACAACGGCCCAAAACGCATTCATAAGCAGGAAACAGCTGCAAATAATGAAACGAAAAACAAACAAACCCTGAAAACAAACACAACAGAGAAACGCTGCGTTTACAGAAGTGAAACTAAATACACACACTACCCCGAAACAAACGCAACAAAAAAACGCTGCGTTTACAGAAGTGATGGAATCTAAATACAACACACTAACCCCGAAACAAACGCAACAAAAAAACGCTGCAAAGTCCAAAGCACGTACAAAAAAAACATTCCGGAAGTGCTCCAAGCCTCTAGGGGGCGCGCTACGTGGAACAGATTGATGTCTGACCAGACACAGAGAGAACGAACAAGAGTGATGCCAATCGGCAGGAAAGAAAGTTCATTTAAGTGGAGAAAGATATAAGAAGGTACGTTTTGTTTTGATACGTAGAGCGTCATATTTATATATATATAACTGCTACACCAGCTGAGGAGAGGAGAGCTTCAAGTGAGGAGAAGATACAGTGAGGGAAGAACATCGTTAAAAGAGATGACAGATCAAGTGCAGGCAAATAACACGGGCCATAGTGAGTACCGCGGGAAAAGGACATTTTAATTCTTAGCATTATGTATGTATTTGTGTCTAGATGTTGCAACTAAACAGAGCTTTGGCCTGTAACTATGGTCATGCTAATACAGCTATTGAATTGAATCGAGAGGCGAAGTCACGCCCATCTACTTCCGGTCCATGGCACCCCGGAAGCGAAAAATTATACATTGAATTCAATGGAGAGCGAAAACGTATCTTTTGATCCCGTTTGAATTGTGCCACGAACTACACACATGATGTTTGTCCATTTAAAACGATCATTTCCATGTCAAAAGAAAAAGTCACAGTTTGTTGTAAAACTGTTGAGATATAAGACACCGTTGAACATGAACGGAGACCATCTGAACATTATTATTATCATTCTTTGGTACTTTGTTATAATTATTAATCTGAGTGAAAAGAAGAAAAAAGGAGAATATGTATATATTATTGTTATATCTTTGTTTTGTTTCTGACATGTTCAATAAATTGACTAAACTAACTATGAAAAATACGCGACTACAAAGACTACAAATCCCATTCTGGTGGCGTAAGTGATGTCATAGGCGATAATGCTCATAGACTGGTTGCGACTCGTAATTAAAGCAAAGAAGAAGAAGAAGAAGAAGAAGAAGAAGAAGAAGAAGAAGAAGAAGAAGAAGAAGAAGAAGAAGAAGAAGATCTCATAACTGATTTATTCCCTCCAATAGATATAAGAGATTGCTAAAAATAAATTCACTTTTACAAGATGCCTGCGTGCTTTGTACGAGGTTGGAATCTCAACAGTGATCAAACCACTTGCTCGTTCTATCGCTTCCCGTCTGATGAGAGGACCAGGAGTCGCTGGACCAAACATATCAGGTAATACACATGTTTTGCATGGAACATAGTCAAGTTCGCTACCTAGCTAGTAGCGAGCACGTTAGTTAGCATCACATTACTTAGCCTCGTCATTTGTATTAGCCTTCACATGAAGTAACCCCAATGTTAAACAGTACGAGTAGTCATGATGGTAAGTATTTTGTGAAACATTTGAAGAGTAGCCTATCGCCCCCTCCACCAGGTGCTAAGGGGGCGGGAGGTAGGCTAACGGTGTTACCGAACAAATTGTGGCCCGAACAACTGGTGATATTCTATTATCTTCGAGAGATGTATCGGGGCGTGTACCTTGAGGACCCATTGTTGACTCACCGGGAAAGAAACATCTCGATCGCTTCGCGTGTTGTTCAAATTCATCTTTTGGTATATCTGACTGAATAGGACGACTTTGATGCACGTTCAGTACGCGTATGTGAGGTTGTGGGTGAGAAGCTGATATCGTGAAGCTTACAGTGACGACTAGAACATGACAAAGTAGGTGACTGTGGGGATGCCTGTGCAAAACATTGCGAACTTTAATAAATCATTTTAACAATATATTTGTGTCAGAGTTTCAGTTGTACATCGTTCTTAATGTATAGTCGCTTTGATAGCTGTCCATACCTTCAGACCGCCTCTATACTGACAGCCCGAAAGCAGCCTGGAGATGGCAAGCTGTGATCCGCTCCGAATAAATGGTGATACAACTTCTCCAGCCATTCTCAAGCGATCAATGTTTTTTATTAAATACCTGTATCCCTCTCATCACAAGGCGTCGGCCACAGGCAGTCGGACAAAGAAATCACTCTGATTGGCTGTTCAGCTAGCGAATCAGTGCATGAGAAGCGAAACGGTTGCTTGAGAATGTCTTCCACAAGCAACACTCCAATGGCTGATAGCTCCAGTACCGCACCAAACGTGTTTTCGATGGACGAGAGTGAACGCACACGCTATTTGTTGTCTGTTTAGATCACGCAGTCTGTTCTTCTTCTCTGTCTTCCAGTTGTTGCCTCTTTTGAATGACGAATACACACTACCGCCGCCTGCTGGTAAGGAGAGTTATTCCCACTCACGCATGCGCAGTTCGTAAGTGCTCGGCTGAAGTCTTTGCGGTGTGTTCCAGTGCGACACATGGCCAAGACGCAGGAGAACACGGCGACGCAACAGTCGGCGTCGGCGAGTTCTCTGGTGACTGCTTGGTGTGTCCGGGCCTTTAGCTCAAACCAGTGCTTGAATTGGGGCGGTACTCACCGGTACGCAGTACCACACTCGCAGCTCAACGAGGCTCCTCCTGTCAGATGGAGGGAGTGAATAAAGCTCTTCTAGTTTTAAACCTGATGTTTATAAGCTTCTTAGTTTTTGCATCGGTCTGTAAATATACAAAACTTTATAATAAAATGCACACATTTACCTTTTTCTAGACTAAACACAGGTTTGATCCTCAGTTAGAAACATATGAGGTCATCATGAGGTTGCTAACATCGCAGTTTATCAGTGGATGTTTGCTGGAACTACTTGTACACAGCGTGTTTCCTGAGGACACACACAGCGTGACTCCGGTCAGGCAGAGACCGGTCTCCAGTCAGCACCGCTGCAGACTCGCTGTTTGAGGGCTCGATAGCCCCACTCCCCCTCCACACCCGTTGCTTTGGAACAGCCCTTAATGTGGCGGACCCTCCGCGTGAACGCGCAAACGGAGGGGTAGGGTGTAGGGTGTAGGGGGCGGTTTGGGAATGGGCCTAGAGCAGAAAAGACCACATCACATAATGTTAGCGTGGCTTAATAATAGTGTGAAAAGACAGCGGTTGTCGCCGGACAAGGATTCCCTCTCTCCTTCCCTGCTGGAAGATGGTGAGTGTACTCAGGGACGAGGAGTAATTTAACCAGCCGCCAGTAGGAGTCAGGCTTTACTTTTTTATAAAGAAAAAGTAAATCCGTTTACAGTTGTTTCATATGGATGTTGAGAGCTATCCATATATCTAATGTTGCTCTCAAAGTGCACCAGATTGATGCATCTAACTTCAATATTTAAAAAAAAATCTTCCCAGGGGAGCATGCCCCCGGACCCCCCTAGAGGAGGTGAGGACCCCCCTGAGGAGCCCCCCTAGGTGTCAGGTTACCCCTGCACCCCCTCTAATCTCAGATGCACCCTGAGTCATGTTGTTTAAGTGAGCCTTTCTAAAATATACAGTAAAGAGACAAACCCACCAGCATTATAGGATATTCATGACTTTGAGCCA
Source organism: Champsocephalus esox (assembly GCA_036324585.1). Taxonomy (NCBI): domain Eukaryota; kingdom Metazoa; phylum Chordata; class Actinopteri; order Perciformes; family Channichthyidae; genus Champsocephalus; species Champsocephalus esox. The sequence goes on from CM070495.1 coordinate 46,023,809, forward strand.
AATACTTGTTTTTGGGCTGTATAAATAAATTGACTTGAAACAGTTGCTGATTTAGAGTACTGGCACCTTTTTGATTCCAATTCAAGCACTGGTTCAAACGGTCACAACGGATAGATAAACATGCATTTGAATAAATGTATCATTTTGTTCATTTTTTTGTATACCAACAAACACAAGTAAAAAACAATGTAATGTAAAAAGGCATAAACAAACAGAACAGGTAAACATCCCAATACAATAATCTGAAACTGAGTCAATCATTTAATAATATATGTAAAACGATATATAAAGCGTATTAAATCAAACAGTTCATGTCTTATCATAATGTAAATGAACGATTCAGGGTGTCAGTTAAATGCATGACATTCAATTTAGTGTGTGTGTGTGTGTGTGTGTGTGTGTGTGTGTGCGCGCGCATGTGTGTGTGTGTGTCAAAGTCCAGACTGTAGCTGTGTGTGTGTCAAAGTCCAGACTGTAGCTGTGTGCCTGTATCAACATGGAGGAATACAAGAAGAAGAAGATCCTTTGTGTTGGTCTGGTGTGTCTGGACATTATCAACGTGGTAGAGAAATACCCAGAAGAGGACACAGACAGCAGGTTAGCACACATGCTAATGCTCACAGAGGAATGCTAACAGGGACAGCAGGTTAGCACACATGCTAATGCTAACAGGGACAGCAGGTTAGCACACATGCTAATGCTCACAGAGGAATGCTAACAGGGACAGCAGGTTAGCACACATGCTAATGCTCACAGAGGAATGCTAACAGGGACAGCAGGTTAGCACACATGCTAATGCTCACAGAGGAATGCTAACAGGGACAGCAGGTTAGCACACATGCTAATGCTCACAGAGGAATACTAGCAGTGACAGCAGGTTAGCACACATGCTAATGCTCACAGAGGAATACTAGCAGTGACAGCAGGTTAGCACACATGCTAATGCTCACAGAGGAATACTAGCAGTGACAGCAGGTTTGCAAGCTCTCTTGGATATCAGCATGTGAAGTACACTGCTCAGGAACTAGTTGATGCTCTGTATGTGATGACTCCTTCCATTCAGGAGAGGGTCACTCACAATTACATGGATCCTGATATTCAAGCTCAAGTCAAGATTTACCCTCCGATCCTCCTCTGCCTTCCAACTCATTGTACCTTCTGCCCGCCTGATCACCATGGGGTCACGAGCCTTCAGCCACTCTGCCCCCCGTCTCTGGAACTCTCTCCCACAAGACGTCCGCAATATGGACTCACTCCCAACCTTCAGATCCAGCCTGAAAACACACCTTTTTAAACGGGCGTACTCCATTTCCTAATCTCTGCTAAACTGATTGTTGTTTTTAAGTATTTTTTAAGTCTTGTATTACTGTGTGCTCTTCTTTAATTATGCTCTGTAAGGTGTCCTTGAGAGCTTTGAAAGCCGCCCATAAATAAAATGCATTATTATTATTATTATTAAGTCGGGGACCATTGAGAGTTTTCTAACAAAATGAGAAATAGAAAGTGTCTTTTAATCTACAGAGTACTCATCACTCCGCACATATCTGATGTTTTTGAGCCTCCTGATGTTGGTTGTTGATGTGATCTGCAGGTGTTTGTCACAACGTTGGCAGCGAGGAGGAAACGCTTCGAACTCGTGCACAGTGCTGTCTCTGCTCGGAGCGCCTTGCGCCTTCATGGGCTCACTGTCCTCAGGATATGTGGCAGAGTGAGTACTGATCAATTAAATTACCATTAACACATTCATCTACTGATCAAAAACGAATTGGAACCATCCATCATTACATCCACCATCCATCTACACATCCATCAAACTTCTTTCAATACAACATTCATCCATCTATACGTCCACCCTCCATCCATCAATACATCCATCCATCAACACATCCATCAAACTCTTTCAATACAACATTCATCCATCTATACGTCCACCCTCCATCCATCAATACATCCATCCATCCATCCATCAATACATCCACCATCCATCCATCAATACATCCATCCATCAACACATCCACCATCCATCCATCAATACATCCACCATCCATCAATACATCCATCCATCCATCCATCAATACATCCACCATCCATCCATCAATACATCCATCCATCAACACATCCACCCTCCATCCATCAATACATCCACCATCCATCAATACATCCATCCATCAATACATCCACCATCCATCAACACATCCATCAAACTTCTTTCAATACAACATTCATCCATCTATACGTCCATAACATCATCCATCATCCATTAATAAATCTATTGACACAGCCATCATCCTTCGATACCACCATCAACACATCCACCATCCATCCATCAATACATCCACCCTCCATCCATCAATACATCCATCCATCAACACATCCACCATCCATCCATCAATACATCCACCATCCATCAATACATCCATCAATACATCCATCAATACATCCATCAACACATCCACCATCCATCCATCAATACATCCACCATCCATCCATCAATACATCCACCATCCATCAATACATCCACCAATACATCCATCAATACATCCATCATCCATCCATCAATACATCCACCATCCATCAATACATCCACCATCCATCCACCATCCATCAATACATCCACCATCCATCCATCAATACATCCACCATCCATCAATACATCCATCATCCATCCATCAATACATCCATCAATACATCCACCATCCATCAATACATCCACCATCCATCCATCAATACATCCACCATCCATCAATACATCCACCATCCATCAATCAATACATCCACCATCCATCAATCAATACATCCATCATCCATCAATACATCCACCATCCATCCATCAATACATCCATCAATACATCCACCATCCATCCATCAACATATCCATCCATACATCCATCAATACATCCATCAATACATCCACCATCCATCCATCAATACATCCATCAATACATCCACCATCCATCCATCAATACATCCACCATCCATCCATCAATACATCCACCATCCATCCATCAATACATCCACCATCCATCCATCAATACATCCATCCATCAATACATCCACCATCCATCCATCAATACATCCATCCATCAATACATCCACCATCCATCCATCAATACATCCATCAATACATCCACCATCCATCCATCAACATATCCATCCATACATCCACCATCCATCCATCAATACATCCATCAATACATCCACCATCCATCCATCAATACATCCATCCATCAATACATCCACCATCCATCCATCAACACATCCACCATCCATCCATCAATACATCCACCATCCATCCATCAATACATCCACCATCCATCCATCAACACATCCACCATCCATCAATACATCCACCATCCATCCATCAATACATCCATCCATCAATACATCCACCATCCATCCATCAATACATCCACCATCCATCAATACATCCACCATCCATCAATACATCCACCATCCATCCATCAATACATCCATCAATACATCCACCATCCATCAACACATCCACCATCCATCCATCAATACATCCACCATCCATCCATCAATACATCCATCCATCAATACATCCATCCATCCATACATCCACCATCCATCCATCCATCCATCAATACATCCATCCATCAATACATCCACCATCCATCCATCAATACATCCACCATCCATCAATACATCCATCATCCATCCATCCATACATCCACCATCCATCCATCCATCCATCAATACATCCATCCATCAATACATCCACCATCCATCCATCAATACATCCACCATCCATCAATACATCCACCATCCATCCATCAATACATCCATCATACATCCATCATCCATCCATCAATACATCCACCATCCATCAATACATCCACCATCCATCCATACATCCACCATCCATCCATCAATACATCCATCAATACATCCATCATCCATCCATCAATACATCCACCATCCATCATCATCCATCATACATCCATCATCCATCAACATCCACCATCCATCCATCATTACATCATACCACATCCATCAATACATCCATCATCCATCAATACATCCATCCATCCATCAATACATCCACCATCCATCCATCAATACATCCATCAATACATCCACCATCCATCAACACATCCACCATCCATCCATCAATACATCCACCATCCATCCATCAATACATCCATCCATCAATACATCCATCATCCATCCATCAATACATCCACCATCCATCCATCAATACATCCACCATCCATCAATACATCCACCATCCATCCATCAATACATCCATCAATACATCCACCATCCATCCATCAATACATCCACCATCCATCAATACATCCACCATCCATCCATCAATACATCCATCCATCAATACATCCATCATCCATCCATCCATACATCCACCATCCATCCATCCATCCATCAATACATCCATCAATACATCCACCATCCATCCATCAATACATCCACCATCCATCAATACATCCACCATCCATCCATCAATACATCCCATCCATCAATACATCCATCATCCATCCATCCATACATCCACCATCCATCCATCCATCCATCAATACATCCATCCATCAATACATCCACCATCCATCCATCAATACATCCACCATCCATCAATACATCCACCATCCATCCATCAATACATCCATCATACATCCACCATCCATCATACATCCATCCATCAATACATCCATCATCCATCCATCAATACATCCATCATCCATCCATCAATACATCCACCATCCATCCATCAATACATCCATCATCCATCCATCAATACATCCACCATCCATCAATACATCCACCATCCATCAATACATCCCATCCATCCATCATCCATCCATCAATACATCCACCATCCATCCATCAACATATCCATCCATACATCCATCAATACATCCACCATCCATCCATCAATACATCCATCAATACATCCACCATCCATCCATCAATACATCCACCATCCATCCATCCATCAATACATCCATCAATACATCCACCATCCATCATACATCCACCATCCATCCATCATACATCCACCATCCATCAATCAATACATCCACCATCCATCAATACATCCATCATCCATCCATCATACATCCATCAACACATCCACCATCCATCCATCAATACATCCACCATCCATCCATCAATACATCCATCAATACATCCACCATCCATCCATCAATACATCCATCATCCATCCATCAATACATCCACCATCCATCCATCAACACATCCACCATCCATCCATCAATACATCCATCATCCATCCATCAATACATCCACCATCCATCCATCACACATCCACCATCCATCCATCATCATCCATCAATACATCCACCATCCATCCATCAATACATCCATCATCCATCCATCATACATCCACCATCCATCCATCAACACATCCACCATCCATCCATCATACATCCATCATCCATCCATCAATACATCCACCATCCATCCATCAACACATCCACCATCCATCCATCAATACATCCACCATCCATCCATCAATACATCCATCATCCATCCATCAATACATCCACCATCCATCCATCAATACATCCACCATCCATCCATCAATACATCCATCATCCATCCATCAACACATCCACCATCCATCCATCATACATCCATCAATACATCCACCATCCATCAATACATCCACCATCCATACATCCATCCATCCATCAATACATCCACCATCCATCCATCAATACATCCATCAATACATCCATCCATCCATCCATCAATACATCCATCCATCAATACATCCATCCATCCATCAATACATCCACCATCCATCCATCAATACATCCACCATCCATCCATCAACACATCCACCATCCATCCATCCATCCATCAACACATCCACCATCCATACATCCATCCATCCATCAATACATCCACCATCCATCCATCAATACATCCATCAATACATCCATCCATCCATCCATCAATACATCCATCCATCAATACATCCATCCATCCATCAATACATCCACCATCCATCCATCCATCCATCCATCAACACATCCACCATCCATCGATACATCCACCATCCATACATCCATCCATCCATCAATACATCCACCATCCATCCATCAATACATCCATCAATACATCCATCCATCCATCCATCAATACATCCATCCATCAATACATCCATCCATCCATCAACACATCCACCATCCATCGATACATCCACCATCAATCAATACATCCACCATCAATCAATACATCCACCATCCATCCATCAACACATCCACCATCCATCCATCCATCCATCAACACATCCACCATCCATCGATACATCCACCATCCATCCATCCATCCATCCACCATCCATCCATCAATACATCCATCATCCATCCATCCATCCACCATCCATCCATCAATACATCCATCAATACATCCATCAATACATCCACCATCCATCCATCAACACATCCACCATCCATCCATCAATACATCCATCAATACATCCACCATCCATCAATACATCCACCATCCATCCATCAATACATCCATCAATACATCCATGAACTACTCGAGGACACATCCACCTGTCATCAGAACACAGTGTATGAAGTATGAATGTGTGTGTGTGTGTGTGTGTGTGTGTGTGTGTGTGTGTGTGTGTGTGTGTATTACTGTCCGTGGAGGATCTGAAAAGAAAACATTTCCTGTCTGTAGTTTTATTTTGGAGGACTTTCAGAAGT